>JANRGW010033033.1:0-27693 GCA_024733675.1 Psilopsiagon aymara | reverse complement strand
GGACTGTTCAGCCTGGAGAAGAGAAGGCTGCGTGGAGACCTCATAGCAGCCTTCCAATATCTGAAGGGGGCCTATAGCAATGCTGAGGAGGGCCTCTTCCTTAGGGACTGTAGTTATAGGACAAGGGGTAACGGGTTCAAACTTAAACAGGGGAAATTTAGATTGGATCTGAGGAAGAAATTCTTTAGTGTAAGGGTGGTGAGGCACTGGAATGGGTTCCCCAGGGAAGTCGTGAATGCTCCATCGCTGGCAGTGTTCAAGGCCAGGTTGGACAGAGCCTTGGGTGGCATGGTTTGGTGTGAGGTGTCCCTGCCCATGGCAGGGGTTTGGAACTGGATGATCACAAGGTCTTTTCCAACCCTATCTATTCTATGATTCTATGAATGTAAGCCCCATGTCACAATAACTAGACACAGTTAACTTCCAGGTTTGTTGTGAAATGATGATACATATTCCACACAACACAGCAGATTATAAACACTGCAATTTCAGTTCTAAATGAAAACTCCTTGTATTGCTGTCCTTCTCTGACATATTGCCATGTAGAATATGAAGTTATTAAGTGTTGTGTGCATTACTTTACTTTTAAGCAAGTTGCCCTTCGTACACAGATACACAAATACTGAGTCCATGCCTTTGTCTGTCGTCCTTTCTGGGATAATTCACAGAATGATCTGGGTTGAAAGGGACCTTAGCGATTATCTAATTCCAACACCCTGCCATGGGCAAGGGCACAACATGTTTTTCACTTGTATGAAAAGGCACTTCACTGGTATGGGGACCTCTGAACTTCCTTACAGATGCTGGAGTGACTAAGGGGTTATGCAAGACCTAAAGGGATTAGCTTCTTAATGATGCTTATGATTTTGCACGAACTGGGTCACTAGGGATTAGAAATATTAGATCAGAACCTAAATACATTTTTTCCCCTTTCATTTCTTCTTATTCAGCTGCGCATATTAAGGTTTGCACAGCCTAGACATCAGCTTCTTATCTTGTTCATATGTTGGGAACAGAAACACTTACCTAGGAACAACACAGTTTTACTGCAATCTTGTTAATCCTCTCTTGAAGCCAGGCATCATTCAGTGCTTGTGAATTGGTTATTGACCTATGGGATCTGCAAGTGTTCACAAGCCAACAGCTCTTCAGAGATTTTTTCCATGTCAGCTTCAGAATTACTGTTTCACAGTATTTTTCCCCATTTCAGCCCCAGAAAATGAATCAGCCTTCACTCCCACCAGTTAATAATGCAAATGTGAGTGGGTAAAAGTGAATCAAGCCCATGTGCACAAATACAATGTTTCTACACTCTCCACACGACGTACTGACATGCCTCAAAGCATAAAGGGGACATTTATACCTTTCAGAAAGCTTTCCTGTCATGCCATCTAGGTATATGACAAATATCAAAAATCTAGCATCAAACTTTTGAGACTTGAAAAACAATTGTGCATAATTAGAGAGACCTATAATATCAGTTATTTTAGTGTAAGCTAATTCCTTGACCCATACTTTGTGAAGAGTCTTAATGTTCAATCCGTAGAAATAAAGGATTAACTCGTCTTCTCTAGAAGAAACTTCTCAAATAGTACATCTTACTTGATAATGTCTCAAGCCCTATAACTCTTCTGTTATTCACAATTATAAAATTAAAACCACCACTTTTTTAGGAACACATCAGTTTTCTGCTAAATAGAAGGAAACTCAAACCACAGTTATATACAAAGACCTTCAGAAGCACAGGAACAGAGGGAAAACATAAACAAGAACACTCCGCAGAAGGATAAGACAAGTAAGTCACAAAACTTATTCAAAGTATTCAATTCAGTCTAACAGCATTTAGTACACAGCTTCTGAAACAAGTTGACCTCCAAAGAAATGATCACAAGATACTACTACCATGACTTTTGATTGCTTCTTGTGTTTTATTATGATGTTATGTTAAGCTCTGGGTCCAGTTCAGTGACAGCTAGTCACATTATTTGTCTCCTATAAGGCTCCTGGACCTCACAGCAGTATGCAGTCCTCTTCTCATGTTTTTACAGAAGTAACAAAACTATCATTCTTCAACTTCAGCATTAGGGAGCAGACAAAACTCTAAGCAGTTTTATCTGATTTATCTGTCCTTAAGCTTGAAATATTAGTATATAAAAAAAATATGTCAGAACTAGTTAGGCACTAGATAAAACCACAGTTTGGATTCTAGAAACTGAGGTTCTCACTCTGACGCTCCATTTCAGTGTGACCTTCCAACATTACCGCTGTAACTTTGCTTTCCCTCCCTGGCTTTTCCATTTGTATTTCTGAACTGCATTCCCCTGAAGACACATACTCGGTATATGAATCCACACAGTTTTTTTCAACCTTGAAACTTCATTAACAAGCCTCATACAAAGCACTCAAATTGGTTCACTCTTAACCTGAAGTCAAGCAAAAGAGACAAGGATGGGCTCTCCTACACCACCTGGAGCACAACCCCATGCGTTGTGCAGAACAGGGAAAGAACAGTGTCAACTGCTTGTAACTGTCTCTTACATACAAATGGAGACTAAGTGCTCCTAGTCAGCTTCAAGACACCATGTGGATATGCCAGTTTGTGCAAAGCCTGTGATATGCAGAAGCAAATTTGGCATGGCAGGTATGAGAACTGTGCATCAAGAGCTCAAGCACTTAACTGCACATACGTAGCTCAGCTGTGTATGTAACACATATAACTCAGCTGAGCTAAGTATATGACGTTCCCAGTTATATACTTGTTACATCTTCCAGGAAAAAGGCACTTTAAATTTCTCTCTCAATGCCATTTTGACATTAGCTGTGACTACCTGTGGTACATGTGCCAGATTTCAGAAATTCCTCATCTGCCCCTAAGGAATTAGTATAAGCGCACCTGAACTGGATGATTTACTGCTGTGTCCTTTATTACAAGTCCCAAGTGTGAGGATTTGCCTTATCTCAAGTACAAAAGCAGAATCCCAGGAACTAATCCGATCCCTCTATCAACAAAACATTTAAAGGAAGATTATCTGTTCCACAAAGACTCACTGTCCTTCAGTAAGTCTGTTCTCTGTTGGGCGGTTCTACAAAACTGCTGTTGAAAGCTGAGCGAGCTATTCCAATAGGTACTGCTGCAGTTCCTAACTGGCCACGAAGAATGAAGCACTCCCATTTCCAAGTCATGTGCAGAGTCAAGAAAAACTAGAGAGGAACTCAAGCATCTCTTTCCTTGTTTGATCAGAAATAATCTGATGATCTGTGAAATGCAGCAAGCATATTACCTCCCCCTTACTATTTTCAATTGCATTTCATCCTGAGTTTGCAAGATACTAAATGAGATTTGAATTGTCAGCATTTTGCAAGAGGGAAGGGAAAAAAAGTCTCAGCCACACAGAACCTATATATACACATACAAACCCTGCTTTCCTGAGATTTCAATCCAATATACCAAATTACGAAGGTCAGATTTCTTATGCTTACCTGATCAAGGTCTCGAAACCCCAGCCATCCATTACTAATCCTGTCACCAATTTGATTCAAATGAAGCAGGGACTAATTTTGAACTATTGTTTTTCAGAGACTTATCAAAATTAGTTGATTGTGAAACAGCAATACCTCATAGCTGGTAAACATTTCAGAGTGCTGGTTTACCGGTTCATTGGTATCTGAAACCATGGCACAATGGCTTCTCTTACAAACTTTGGAGCAAAACAATTATTAACTAACTACTATTGCACTACTCTGTGAGAAGGAGATCAAGCAATTAGTTCAGCTGGCTATGCCTTAATCTATTAAACCAAGCATGAGCATTGCAGCTTGTCACTCCCTACCATACAGCAATGATTTTAAAGAAATGAATGCTCTTCTAACAAACAGGCTTTAGTTTCTATCCATAGATACACCTAAAAAAGTTTATTTTGGTTACTCTCCTAAAGGCCATAAACCTGTTTCACCTGAACTACTGAATGCATTTCTAGTAACAGAATTCACAGCTCCTCCCAGTTCTTTTGCTCATTTCATATAATAACAATGCTTTCATTACAGAAAGGGAAAAAGAAAAAAAAAAAAAGGAATGAACCCCCCACACTCTTTCCACGTGACTCTCCACTACCAAACTCTCATAAGGTCTCATCTTCCCAGAGAAATATATCCTTGTGAAGAAAACCACAAAATTAACCTTAAAGGATAGTCTAGATATATATTCCCACATTGAACACAGAAAATTGCAATAAACAGGCTCTCCTTAAGGAAAAATAGTGCATCATTTTCCAGTTGCACTGTGATCAGTCATTTGAAACATTTCTTTTGTTTCATCAGATGCTATCTGTCTCAAGTGACAAGAATGCACTGCTTATTACTTTCTCCAGTCCCATATCCAGCATATATCCCAGCAGCAGGTAAAGGAAACAGTGCAAAATTGTACTCTCCTATCCATGCACAGGTTTTGCCATGGAGTTTCTGGATTTTCCTGATATATTTAAGGACATATTTCTGCAAGTGCAGTGCTAAGTGTTTGTTAGAAATAAATGAAAGGTACTATTTGGATATACCTGTCATAATTATTTCTACATGCTAATGCATTCTGGTAAATGTTCCTACAGGAGTGTCTGTGTAGTGTTTAGAAAGCACTGAAGAAATACCCAGATTGGGCATCATTATCACTCATGTTTCATGGTGATGCTATGTGAATACTCGGGACAGCTGACAGTGCCCTCTTACAAACCTTTCCCTTCCCTCCTCTTGCTTTCCTTGAGCCTTTACTGGAAAATTCCTGTACTTTTGCATCAGCTGATAAAAATTACTTTTAATCATCTGCATCAGCATAAGCAGGCACGTAATGGTACATTTTGAGCCTGCATCTTTGGCAACATCCTAACATTTAGCAACAGACAAGGCTTTAATTCATAAGCCATAAGATCATAAGTGACGGCATAGATCTTTTTAGCTTTCATTTCAGTATCTCATCTAATCTGCACATAAAACACTTCAAAGAATACATCTTGCCCACTTCCCTTGGCAAAACAAATTCCAGCAACTAAAACTGCCTAGAATATTTTTGCCCTTAGTTTTGAGACTGTCAATAAATACCTCAATAACTGAGAAACTTGAGAGTTTAAGGAGAAACACACAGCAAACATAAATGAACAGTAAGTACATAAAGATGCTGTGTTTCCCCCCAAAACTAAACACATCAGGCTGAACTGCTTGATTCGGTAAAACAAATTTTGCATAAAGCAAAAAGACATTTTTTTATGCATAAATGATATTCATTTTTTCAGCATCTATATTACTAGTGGGAAGAATTTCCTCATGTAATAGAACAACACACTTTTTTACCCAAGTTAAAAACAGTGTATGCACTATATTCAAGTTGCGTAAAGAATACCAGAGCAGAGAAATGGCTCAAAGAGAAGAATCTTTCTTTGGCAGAGGGCTGACCAGACAGTATAGTAAGTTAAATCCATTGATCATTTTAAGGATTCTCCAATTATGGGTATACAGCTGGGACTTGCCCACAGTGTTTACAGGATCCCTCCAACTAACATCCTGAACTACTGTACTCAGCAAATACTCACTACAAGCGTAAACAACTGTGAAAAAAATATACAGAAAAAACCTTGGCAACTCTGAAACTGGCAACTGCATATGGTGAGAATTGATGGAGCCTTTGCAAATACAAACAGAGCTCCAAATCAGTTCTCCACAAAGTTTCCAATGATAAGGGACACATGTAAGGCATGTTCTTTTAAAAAACTTAACTCCCATTAAGCAGCTCATTGTTCATAAAGGGAATGGTGTTTACACAGGAAAGGATCCAATTTCAACAAATCTGAAATTCAACAGATGTTTCCTTCTATCTAAGCAAAACAAGTTTGTGACCCATTTCTGCTCAGCCAGAAAGCTTCAAAATTAATTTTACAGGGTGGGGCAGAAACCAAAACAAACTAAAACTGTACTCGACAAAACGATCTTGGAAAACAAATTCAGAAAAGCTTCTATTTCAAAAGTACAGGTACTACTAAAGTGAATTAACTTGAAAAATTCAGTCTTCTTTAGAGAGAATGCTTTAGGATCCGGGTTTGAAGGGACACAACATGATAATTACAATTTTGGTTTGTGTGGGAAAGAGAAAGTACTGCAGGTTATAACTCACATGGTTCTGTGTCGAAATTTCTCTCTTCGAATCAATTTAAACTTTCTCTTCCAGACCTCCCCCAGCATCCCTCCTAAACTCCCTTCTGCTCTTGGCTTCCTTGAGTCTCTCAAGACCTCTCTTCCTCTGCACACAGTAGTTAAAAAATAGAAGTGGCTGAGCAGAGTATAAAAGATATAGCTCAATTTTATTTGTAATTATTACTACATATGCACATTATACAGCAAGTATAAGCACTTTATATTAGTTTAGAAGATAACGAATTTCAGGCTTTGCCAAATTCCAGCTGATGACATTATGCTATTACACAACCAACTATTTCACCTACAATCACAAGGAAGTTTCAGGACTTTCAGGATGTACCTCATGGCATTACACCATTACTAGAGCAACACTGGATCTGGTGACATTCTCTTACACAGCTGAATGCTGCAAAGGCAGCATCTTCCAGGGAGTTAATTCATTTTTTGTAAGCAGTGATGTTTTGCTCTGGTAGAAGGACTGAGATGGACTATTTGCTGCTGAGAATTTTAACCAGGGAGTTCGGATTTTTTAGCTTTTATAAAATGCAGCTGTAAAGGCCCAGCAATTTAGATTAACAGCTAGATAAAAGTGCCAAAGCTAAAATATTCTTAATCATGAGTATGACAAATGTACTCAGTGCATGCAAGTTCTGCCCCTATCCTTGCCCTTGCAAGTCCTTTCTTGACTAGATTTCACTCGTTGTTTCTTGCCTTAGTTAGTTTGTAAGCATTATAGAAAGTTCCCATCTCCACAATGCTTTATGCACAGCATACTCAGCACTGAGGTTCCTTACCCCAGCCAAGGCCTCTGCATGTCCTGAGAATATATCAAGAAGACAGGGCTATAATCTGGCAGCAATGTAACACACCATTCGTATAACCAAAACAAATATAAGTAGTGTGAAGGAGACCCCACTGAGACAATTTCAAAGCTGCCTATCAAACAATTATAGCAGAGGCAGAGGTGGCTTTCCTCCCCCCCCCCAATAACCCTATTCGTCCTTTAAATAGATCTTAAGTATAATCTCAAAGTGTCAGCATTTTTGTAAAGAAGTATCAGCTCAGAGTTAATTGGATTTTTCAATCAAAGCTAAACAGTTCTGTGAGCTCCAACAACTGAACAGCTATAGAAAAAACCTTCGACATTAGAATGTATAAGAATACAAAAGTTCTTTTCAATGGGAAACATTTCCTCTAAAAGTAAGTGGTAAAAATACATAATTTCTTGCACAGTTCAAACCCTGCCCCTTAGCAACATAATGATGTGGCGTGGCATAGCTAAGGTTGAGTGAGCTGCTCCATATAGGAGATCATCTGCAGTTCATTACAAATATTGTCACATCGGTCTGCTCTGAATTCATCAGCATTGCTAAAGTTTTGCCAAAGCAAACTTGCTTTTATTTTAGACTTTTTAGAATAAAAGAAGTGTTGGGGGTGGGGTGGGAAGGGGAGGAGAGAAAACCCAGAGAATTAGGTCAGGAACACATAACAGTAGCATTTGAAAATATATGCATTACATTACATACAAACAAATAAAAGAAACCAACCAAACAAAAAAAAACAAACCTATGGAAATACATTTCAGCAGAAGAGCAGAAATACCTCCTATTCCTCTGAGCTTCTTGACCTTTTTGTCATTAATATATATTTGTATACATGAGACTTTCTCCAAATTCGCTGGTTGTATCATCAGCTTCTTGTTCTTTACTGCTTGTGTGGGCTGGAATAGAGTATTTTAAAGACAGTCTAGGATATAATGGCCTAAAACCTACGCAAACCTCATCCTCTGAATGGTGACACAGAATACATGACAATGATGCAGAGGTTACAACATAAGGAAGTATAACAGGCCAAATCTTACGGCACTTTCAATGCCTTAAAACTGGGGGCTCTTTAATAAAGATTAAGATTATTAAATATGTGTATGGATGCAGAAGAAAAGTCATTATACAGATAATACATTGAAAATAGAAGTGACATTCACTTTGTCAACTTCAAAATAACAGTCACAGAGGTTTTTAACCCTTAAATTTAGGACAGTATCGATTTGAGCACTCAGCAACAATATTTTCTGCATTTGCACAGTTGGTAACCAGTACACCTGTGACTGCGGAATATAAGAAAACTTTGCACTGAATTCCAAACCATGTTTTGATCGGGGCAAAAGTGATTTGAGATAATGTAAGGAGTCCATCACTGTCAACATTAATACTCAGGAGTTACATACTCTCTTACCTATTGTCTTATCCACACCAAGGAATACAGCCTGCCCCGGGGTTTTAAATACTTTCTGTGCTGGGAGCTGTCCTTCTTCCTCCCAGTTGTCCACAAAGTAACTGATCTCCTTGTTGATGATCTAAATTTGAAAAATAGATTTTAGAAGTTATTAACACAGACTTTCCTACAGAAATAGCTTTGACAATTTTTGTCTAAACCTTTAATTTAAAAAGAAAAAAAAAAAAAAAACCAACTACAGAGAAAATTTTTAAAGCACATTAATTTTCTTACTTCCCATTGGATGCCCTTTTCCTGTACCCACCCACAACTACAACAGATGTAACGAGGCAAATTTAAATATCTCTTTTAGCAGTAACAGCTACTACAACAGGAGGTCATCAGGGCTGGTTTAGACCTCTCCAAGACCTATGAAAATGGCAGCTCCCCCTCACTATTCGTTACCATTTTTGGGTACAGTTTCTAGAAAGTGACAGGAAAGGCAGCCTGGATTATCCTCAGAGGGACCCTGCCAATAAAATAATGATGATCTGTTCACAATAACCACACACAGTACGCAAGACAGGCAAGTGGGAGAGAACTCATTTCCTCTCCCTTTGCCTGAAACACTCTTAAGGACATCAGTGTTGTTCAGAGTACTTACGTCCAGTCTGCATTTGGATTTCCTTAGAATCTGACAAAACATGTACTGGAAAAACCTGGTTGTCTTCCAGTTTTTAGCATTTTCCTGGGCAACTCTCAACTGGGCTACTGCTGCTCACATTCCAAAAGTCAGAGTGCTAAGCTGCCTGGCTACTTACTGCCCTTGTCCTATTTGGGCAGCCGTCTTTTCCTTCCAGCTATACTTGTCAGCTAAACACATCTGGAGCACAGCCACTATGGTCCGTAACATTTTTAGATTTCAGAGCTCAAAGGTTGGACATGTCAGCCCACAGAGTTCCAGATTTCCATGGCCACAGGATGAGAGCAAAATGGGGAAGCTGCAGCTTTGCAGCTGACAGTAACTCCCAAACAGCCCTGGCTCTGTGTCAAGCAGCCCCATGCCACTGGGTGCACAGGGTATTTGTTCTTCTGTCACCTTGTTCTTGCTGCCTACCAACCTGGCATAAGACAGACATTATCTCAATAGTTCTTAAAAGCCATCAGTTGTGTAGTGGCCACCTCTGCCTACTTCCACAAGCCAAACCAGGAGCTGGCACAGGCTGCTTTTGCTGTGCTATCAAGTGCACCCCACACCCAGGACAGCAAGCACAAGGGAGTCCAAATGTGTAACAAAAAGCCACCATCCTGCCCCTAAACAAAACCTTATCAAAACAAACACCAGGTCCCAGTAGAAAGGTAATGCCTTTGTGACCACAGTTTTACTGCTACACTGCTTCATGAAGGGAGAATTTACTATTTTAAGAACTTACTTCTCTTAGTCTTCTCTCCAAACTAAGTAAACAAGTTCTGCGGTGTTATTTCTCGAGCCGGAAAGACTCCTCTCCCTCCCAAACTGCTGAGCTTAAGAGACCCTGCAGAGCCTTCTTCTGAACTGTCTATTTATTGCACATTCTTTGCAGAATTTCATCCCATATATGGCTGCTTTTTGCTTCCCAGTCAGCCACAGAAATAAGGGGACTTCACTGCTGGTAACAAAAAAAACCCAACACTTTTTCACTTCTCTTACCAAATCCTGAAAAATTGATATAGGGAATGTTCAACTCATTCAGGAATTATCCTCTCTTATTCTGAATAATGAAGGCCTCACAATCAGTAGTAACAAAATACTTACCAGGACACTATCTACACACTTAACTTTTATACCGCCATATCCCAGATGCTCAGACTCTAGGATGATGAGAGTCAATGTTGAGTTACAGGTGGTGGAATACTTTTTTAATTGTTTTGTACTAACATCTGGCAATTCTCATCGCATAACATCCAGGGAAATGCCTGGAACAGGTCATGAAGTATGTGCACAAAGTTATTCCAGTGTTTTGATGGATCTTGGCAAAAGCATGAAGTGAATGTACTAACAGAGTTTTGTGCTTGTTATGGCTGGTACTGGGCCAAATGTTTCACAGCCTACATACAAAACTACCTTTGAAGTTAAATAGTCAGAGAAATTGCTAAGGCATGAGAGAAGTTATTTTACATGATTTCTGCAAATGATAACCTACTTGCTCCTGTGCCTCTGAGTAAAATTCTAATTAACAGAGCTGAAGTTTAATTATTACCAGTTGAAGTTTACCATGTCGAGTAAAACAAGATCTCCCTTGCATGACAACAACAAAAAAGTAACAAACATCACAAAGACATCCTCACTGGACAAACCACAGACAGTGCATACTTCTAAGCTCCAGAAAAAAAATTACTATAACAGTCTGGATACTGATATCCACAGGTTTTTTTCTTAGTCATTGTACCATCAACTTCAAACTGCATTTTGCAAAGAAATTTAACAGGTCTTGTCAAAAGCTTTTACGCTTTACACCCAAACTGTTTGCAAAAAAATCACACATGCTATTTATTTGGGGGAACACTTCCCCTTCTACTACCACATACAAACGTAAGCCACATTGCTGGAGACCTGCAGCAGTCGTCAACTGGCTGATGGTTCAGTAGTGACTACTGGATATTATCATCCCTTCATATATAAGCAAACTGAAAGAGAGAGAGAGAGGGCCTCAAAGTTTCAAACAGCAGTGACTGAAGGAACACAAGCAATTACACAACATGTTTAAAACAGGTTTATTTCAATGCAGGTCAAATAATGCTACACACCTAACCATTTGATTTGCCCCTCCCCTTGGCTTTGGTGACTTCCTCATGTCCATGCCCCCAGAAAAATATTTCATGCCTGAATTACTTTAGATCTTGACTAATTAACTTGGAATTTATGTATTTTTTTGAATGTATGCAGCTTTTAGAAGACAACACTAACAGCTGCAGGCACAAATTATGCAGGCACCTTAACCTAAATCATAAGGTATACATGCAGTATTTGGCAAATACACAGAAGTGAGCTTTTGGCAGTACCTAAGTAGCTCGCCTGCTTATTTTTAAATGCTTTATCATAAGAAATGTGGAAATCATGGATGATGGTATCTATACTTGTATCACTAGGATACCAACTATAACAACACCTAAAGATCCTCTCACTAGAAATATTTTAACACTGCATACTACAGACGCTATCTGACAGACATTCCCAGACACAAATGAAATCTTTTCACCAGATCTAGCTGGCCAAATGTCAGCGCATTTGGGATGTAAAGTTAATTTGGGAGCCATATATGTTCTTCACTTGCTCATAAAACCAGTAAACAGAATGCCTGTACTGTACACTCTGCCAGGACAGACACTATTATTTTCCTGACTGTGAGGGCACAGTAAGCTTCATTATGGGACTGGTGGGTTTTTTTTCAAGCTGCTTCATACAAACCATGATGCAAAGCCAAAGGACTGAGCTCTGGAGAGAGCCTTGGTTTAGTCTGCATCCCTGCATCCTAGCAAGAGCTTGGGCTGCTCTCTGGGGAGCCTCTGGAAGAATGGCTTCAGGTCTGAAATCAGCCGTGAATTATTTCAAACAACACAGTGGATATTTGCCCAGTCGGAAACTGATGGAGCCAACAAACTCACTGTGTGTTGAATAAAAGTAAGAAAAATAAGCGTGTTTTCACTTAAAACAGTCTTGACATCAAGCTCTGTGAAAACAGCACCTGTAGCTTCCTGCCCAGGAAGAGAGAAACGCAGTGGCAGGGCTGGGGAGGGGATAGAGAAATTCAGATTTTTTTAATTGTTTTTTTGTTATAGATTATTTTAATTTCTCTCTAAAGCAAAGCAATGCAAATATCTCCCAAAAACACTGCCAGAGAGTTGCAAATTTTTATTATTTTCCACTGAAAGTTAATACAATATTTAAAAAATAAGCATCTAGGGATTTTACTTGACATGATGATCAATATTTTGTGCTGATATTATATCAGCACCCACCCAGAAACATTAAAGACTGCCACTTAATTCTCACCATATTCTAAAATAAACACACTATTTCTTCAACAGTAGAAATTAATTGAATTAATTTGGCTACTGAGAGCATATACACATCTTTTACAGCAATTAGAAATTTCTTTCCATTATTCACCATCAACTTTACCTTCTCTCGAGCAATTTCAATCAGAAATTAAAGGCCATACTACTTCTACACACACTACCTCTTATATATATCCTTTATAATACTGTATAGTAGTAGTCTATTTCAGCACACAATTAGCAAGATGATGAATCTTGAAAAGAAAACAGTAAATTGAATTCTTACAAAGTAATAGAAATTTTGACTAAAATTTCCTGTGACTTACTCCTAAACTGAGATTACACTTACTAGAAAAGCAGACGAGAATGCCTGAAAAAATGGTATTTTGTACTAAAAAGATTAAATGGTTTTAGTGGTGCCACATAATTGCACCATATTTTTATAAGGAAGATTTTTTTTTCCTTAAAATAAAATTACAGTAATTAAACTTAGCTCTATGGATATAATAAAAGATGACACAATTAATGGGATCTTATATTTAAAAAAGCGCAAATAAATAAGCAACAAACCACTAAAAACAATTCTTCAGTGGTTTTATCTAGACATTAGTAATACACTGACTTAAAAGGGAGGAGGGAACAGACTAGAGAGCCCCATCTTCAACACCAGCAATAACGGAAGAAAATAACTAACAGCCGGCAGTATATTTCTCCTTTCACTTATATTTTTTTCACAACCATCAACAGAAACAACTGCACTGCAAGGCAACTCAGCATTGTACGAACACCAGTGCTGAGGATGAGGTGGTCAAACTCATGGGAGATCCATTGGGTGCTACCAAATCTGGCCACCAAAACCCATGCCATGGATGCAAGTCAGACAGGACCCCAGCAGTGAGCTCCTTGCTGACCACCACACCACAGCCTGTGCGGGTCTTCTCGGCTGCTTGTCAGAGGGCCTCACACATCTAAACAGCAGCTGTTCATTTCCCACTTGTTGGTATCTCTCTGGGTCCCCCTGAGACATCCCATTGTTCTAAGGCCACAAGTATGATCAGGGGACTGGAGCGCCTCCCGTATGAAGATAGGATGAGAAAGTTGGGGCTGTTCAGCCTGGAGAAGAGAAGGCTGCGTGGAGACCTCATAGCAGCATTCCAGTATCTGAAGGGGGTCTGCAAGGATGCTGGGGAGGGACTCTTCATTAGGGACTGTAGTGACAGGACAAAAGGCAATGGGTTTAAACTTAAACAGGGGAAGTTCAGGTTAGATATAAGGAAGAAGTTCTTTACAGCGAGAGTGGTGAGGCACTGGAATGGGTTGCCCAAAGTCGTAAATGCTTCATCCCTGGCAGTGTTCAAGGCCAGGTTGGACAGAGCCTTGGGTGACATGGTCTAGTGCAAGGTGTCCCTGCCAATGGTAGGGGGTTGGATTGTCTGAAGATCCTTTCAAACCCTAAGCATTCCGTGATTCTACCCCAAACACACCAGATTGATATTTCTAGTGTATAGTCCCTGCTTCTTCTTGCTTCTGAGCTTATAGGCCATGGCCCTCCTCAACTCCCTCACAACTCCTCCAAAGCCCTAACCAAACTTTGGCAGCCAGACCTTTCCCAGTAACAGTCTTTAGAAAGCTAGGGAAAGGGTGCAGAGAAGGAGACTGGGATGGGGAAACATACTCAGGACAGAACCAGGACAAATCCAGGTGAGAGAAGCTCAGCTCCTCGTAGCTGATACCCACTCGAGATAGTGTGGAGGGAGTGATGCTTCTGCCATGGCATCTCACTGAGGAGAGTACCTACTGGCATGTGGTGAGCAAAGCAGGGTCCTATTGTTCCTCCTGCACTCGTGAAGTCCCTCCATCACCAGCAAGATGAGAGCTGCTCCTGTGCTTTCAAACCCCTGACACATGCTAAGAGACACTAGGGGAGCCAGGAACCTCCTGAGTGCCTAGATCACCCAGCCTGGTGTTGGTGAGCCCAGACCAACAGCAATTAGCTGAAGAGGCAGTCATACAGTCTCCAGTGATGTCGTGCGCAGAACCAGAGGCAGTATGTAACTTGGAAGACCACAACAGGTTAAAAATAACCCCATCACATAAAGGTGATTTAACCAACACAGCAGGCACGAAGTGTTCCCTGCAGTGCTAACCTGTCCTGATCATACGTAGTTATTTAGTGCACTTTCTTCTGGTTGTGACTTAGGAATTTACCCTATTTGAGTACGGGATTTGAGACTGGGCCTCAGTGATGATAGGGAAACCTCTGTACTCTGAGCTGTCACCAGTCTGTTGCTGGGAACAAGCCAAGAAAATGTTTTCCACAGTGATACAGAGTTGAACTGAAGAAGTTCTGCTGAAGTGTAGATATTAATTTCATGATCCTGTGAAAAAAACACAACAGGGAAAAAGGTCCTAAATGCTAAATACCCATTTAATTAAAATAAAGAACAAAAATGAAGTAATTTGGACTTAAGCTTTTTAATCTTTTTGGTTTCCCAACTTTTCATGCATTTTGTACGCAGAACCCAACCCTCCATGAGGCACCTGCAGGGCAAGGCGTAACCTACTCAGTGGAAAAAACAAAACAAAACAAACCTGCTGAATGGAAAGGACACCTCAAGCCACCAGAAGGTAACATTGAAAAGAAATAAGGAAAGTCAAGTCAAATACAACTATATTTTCTCTATTTTTTTAATTCCATACCTGAAAACCTTAAACAGATGCTGAAAAGCAAAATAATGGTTCCACCTACCCTATTTAAACACATTGCTAGTCCCCCTGCCTTGGTAGGATTACACAAAGATAAGGTTAGGACCACACTGAAGTACATGGCTGAGCATGGGCTCCATAGCAGGCACTTAATGCTCACCAGCCTCTTTTTCCATGGGCTACACTGCTGATCTTTTATTTTGCTTGTACATGTATTAAGCACTTGACAGAACAAAAGAGACACATCAGCTATGTCAGCTACATTATGTATAACCCCTGAGACGTCTCTTTGTACGTGTGTGCACTTAGATATAAATACACATAGGTTTCATGTTGTTTAACTTTCCCCTCTCCCCAGTGGGCAGTGTGTAAACTTGAGACATTAAGAATTAAGGAAAAAAAGGTAATTCCGGCTTTGCACTATAAAGACAGTTCAAAGGGGCAGGTAACATGTGGACTCACATCTGTGTTTCTCCACTGCCGTTTGCACATAGCTGTGGCCAGATCTGAGCCTCCAGAGAAGCTTCCAGTAGATTTAAAAACAACATTCAGTGTGCATATATAAGAGAAAACTAGAAAAATTTCCTATGTGCTGGAAAACATATGGCTGAAATGGAAAGACATATTTAAAATTCATTAATTAGAGCACTACAATTCCTTTTTGTACCTTCAATTACTCCATGCCACAGGCGACAAAGGGATTGTGCAATCTGCTACAGCGCTGGATACCAAAGACTGCAGAGACCAGCAAATACAGGAACAAATTATTACTAAATTCAATTTTCTCTTTCTCAAATGGGAAAATAAATAGCAGAGAGAAAAACTCTTAACATAAGAGTTGGCAGCATCTTTTATATAATAAAACATACCTGTCCTCATCTATTTTTCCAAAATCTGATTTTCCGGGGGTGGGGGGGAACTTTATGAGTGTTCTGCAATTTTGCCTGGTCTGTTCATTTGGAAGTAACTAGACATGATTCTGCTTTAATCATTGTGCTTCTTCCCTTTCACTGCAACACAGGTCCTCACAGCCTACCTAATACATAAAGCAAAGCTGATAGCAGGTTCAGAAATACAAATACTGCAAATTGCTTTGTCCCATACATCTGGCTACAGTTTTTACTCCAGGAAACAAACAAAAAATACCACCTCAAACCCTGAATCAATCACAATTTTTTTGCCAATGCTTACCAAAAATTTAAAAACCTACAAAACCACCAGGGAATGCAGAAGTATGTGCTGCCTCCCCACCCTATGCACATCTGGAAGCCTCCACACACTGCTGACACATCTGGAAGCCCACTGCTGGAGCAGAGGTCACACATCATTACCGTGATAACAAGATAAAAGGTCTAGTCCCGCACCTGAGCACTGAGCCTAGCTTAACCTTTTCCTGAGGAATGAGACACTTTTCGCACTCAGATAATTATTAGAAAAAGTGTAAAGAAGAGTAGAAGGAAGACGAAGAATGACAAATTGAAAGTTGAAATTGAAGCCGTTGCTAGAGTGGAAATCCATGATGACTAATTTCCTATTCTGTCTTTAAAAATGCAATCACAACATACTGTGCTTTTTCCACTGCACGTTGTAGCATCAATGCTTGTGACAACAGGTCTAAAAGGACCTGCTCTCAAGAAACACTCCAAAACATGCCTGAAGAGCAGCTCTGCTCTCAAACACTGCAGAGCATCTCTAACCTAGCCTCCTGCCCACAGCAGGACTGGGCAGTGATGACAGAGGAGAAAGAAGATTCCTCATGACAGACAAAACCTTGCCAGTTCTGCAGCCATGCCAGAGACCATACCCCAGCAGGCATGACAAGGAGTACATCAGAGCACACACCATACTCCAGCTTTTCTGTCCTTCGGCTTTCAAAGAGCACATTCTCCTCAACTGGTGTGGCACGGGCAGGAAACAGACATCCACCACCAAAGAACAGCTTCAGATGTAACGGTTTGGCTCCCACACTACTCCCTTCTCCTTAGGGTCTCTGCATCTTACCATTTCAGACACTTCTGGCACATTCAGGAGTGCAGTATGCCACCCATACCATTTTCCCCTGTCTCAAGTTTCCCTGGTATATTCCAAAGGCTGCCATATATAAAATGAGAGATTGCAGATATAATGGCATTTCTGGAATTACTTAACATTATTAAGCTTCTTCTAACTCCTACAGACAAACTAATACTCTAAGTTTCCAATGAGAAGTTAATAACTTGCCTTTGAAACCTATCTTAGGGTACATGCAGCTCAGTTGGGACTACCAGGGATCTCCGGCTCTCAAAGGACATCAAAAATGTAACAACAGCTGTCTAAATGCACGAGTCTGGCCATGTAACAGCAAGTATTTTAAGCAGCATACCAAGAATCCTAGAAGTCTCCTTGTTTAACATGTCAATATTCATCTATTAAATTTCATCTTCAAAGTCTCTCTCCTGAGTCCAAACAGAGAGGAAAAAACAACGCCAAAAAACCCCAACTCCCAGAAATTTGAAGTTCAGAGAAAGGCAAGCTGAAATGCAGCTGAACTTTCAGAACACTCTGATGCCTGGCTGTGAGACATCACATTCATTAGTATGGGCACACAGGAAGGGGAAGAGAGTTAATTGTACATTTCAAGCAAATGTGACATAAAAAACATTTAAGCAAAGTTACATTTTCTGATCAGTTATGGCAAAACCCATATAAACCCCAGTTGTTTACTCAGTCATAAACTGCTTATTAAGACACAATTTTAGTTGGCTATAAGAAGCGTGTACCCATTGCCTAATCTAATTGGATGTGACAATGATAAAGCAAAATAATAGCCAGACCCAAGCCACAGAGGTACCCCTTAGGCCCAGCTCTTCTAAATGATGCTCATTGAAAAGTTTAGCTAGATGCAGTGGAAATGTGCTCTACATGAATACAGAACAGGAAAAAAATCCAGTGTTTGGACACAGCAACTGCAATCATCTAGCAGGACGTGCTACTCTTGACACTAAGTAACAAATAAGAGCATTGCCTATATAATTGCCTTTACTACATTTTTGCTATACAATGAAGTATTTGTACATTAAGTGACATTATTCTGATTATCAGAAAAAGGTTTTTATAGAGCTTGCTTGACTATTGAAGCTCTTTTTTTTCCTCTTCTACTCTCCTGAACTGATTTAAAAGAAGCTCTTGGTAGGGCACTAGAGAAGGCATGGGATGGTTCCGCTTATTGCTATGGTATATCTCAGCTGTCCCTTCCAATAACAATAAAATTTTATTATGAAAATTTTCTCTCTGTTAAATTACCACCAAAAATTCTTGGCAGGGATATTGCTGTGTATCTATACCAGCAAGAGAACTAGCCCCCAAACATTTATATTGTCTCTCAGTCGGACACAAAGGCTGTTGCAAATTCCCCATAATCTGGAAATACATTTTCCTTCACTCAGAAGGACACTCAGAGCAAAGTCTGTGAGCCTTACTAAAGTCACAATTTTTAACTGCCACCTTTCTGCAACTTTTACCTTGGGTGCCTGATAAATAAGGTTTCAAAATTACAGATGCAAGCCACATTTTTTTGCAAATTCAGCTGTGTCTTTTCTCTCTCCCAATTTAGTGAGAGACCAACTTCTACCTGATTTACTTGTAATGACATCAACCTAATACTTTGCTGTTCAGTGACTGGTTTTTATGATTTGCTAGGAATATAATAAACCAACTCAATCCAGTGCTCCAGTGGCTATGGTGGTCACCCTTCAGTGTTTTGCAGAAGGTCAAAAAGAGCCATATTCCTTTGACAGAGAATTTACAGTAATTTTACTGGAAAGTTACAATGAATACAATGAACGTCAATATCCAATTCAGATCCTGCATGCTCTAATAAGAAAGAGCTTTAAATCTTGTAAAAATACATGTATTAGTAAACAGAAACTCATGACATACAAGCCAAGAGTGGCAAATGAGGAAGCGGCGCCCTTTGGGAGACTCTCACTGTCACAGGGGAAATCCTCCTCATCCTATAGAGATGTAATACAATGTAACTGGTACAAGTCACTACTAGGTATGAAATTAAATCTCATTTATATTACATGCAACTCCAGCAAAATATATGTCAATCCTTCTCAAACTTATTTCCCAAAGCCTCTTACTATTAATGCCAGAGGAAACAAAAAATGGACAGAATGTATATGTTCCATATGTATATGCATACTATTATGGATAGACAAACAAAGTAGGTTAAGTCTTTTTCTTTCAAGCCAGTTATACTGTAATCTAAATACTGCAGCACACTGTAGGATACCAGTGCACTGCAAGCATTGTTCAACAAGTTAAGGAAAAGTTACGTTTTCAATTTCCAAGAGGAAGGGTGGTGACCTATAAAGTTGTAAAGGAAACCACTCACAGGGTTATTTCAATACCCTTGCTAAAAACAGCCCCCTGGAATTATAAGTCTCTTCCTCATCCTGCACAGAACAATTGGAAAAATACAGATCATTTAAAGTACATTAATTTAATAGACAAAAAATACAAGGCAACAAACAGTTCTTACTCATGGAATTGCCCTGCTCATTTCTCCGATTTCTCTGGTAGCTGCATCTGAATTTAGCTAGTGGAAAGAATGTCCCAAATTACATAACAGGTACACTTAAAATATGTTACAGATCTGGAGTGGTCATTCCCTCCTGAGGACTTTTCAGTTTATCCTAAGACACTGGGAATGTGCTTAACTTAAGCAAAAATCAATTGCTAGAACCTGAGGTGAACAACATCAGACTGGTTTTGACATAAACTGGTGGGGTCTTTTTTTTTCCTATATGATCAGATAAAATATAAAATAAGTGATATACAAGCATTTTGTAAAGCAAAGGACAATAATAAAACTGGGCTTACATTGCTTGCTGTAATATCTTCTACAATATATTCATTACAGGGATTTGTGTGGTAAATGTAGCATCATATTCCTTTTTAGCTCACAGTGCAATTATCTGCATTAAACCCAGAAAGGTAGGGCATACTGTTAGCCACACTTTAAGAGGCATGGGGGAATAAAAACAAAGGGAGAAATATTTGTATTTGTAAAGAACAACATTGTGTCACACAGCACATCAGCAGATACTAACTAGTACAGTCACTTCTCCCAGCCTCTTTACATCTGATCCCTCAGTAAACACACAGTTGCAAACACCTGAGATACAAAACAACACATACCTTAACCTATCCGTGACAAAGCAGGACTTCAAAATCTTCCAGATCCGGATTACTGCTTTCATAAAGCCTGGCCTTGTCCTCTGCATTTCAGAAGGCCATTGATTATTCAGTAATGCAGCTGTAGTGCCTGGGCAGGTAACAGGGAACATCGTGCCAGAGAACAAGTTCATCAGGCAGTGACTCCACAGATACACAACAGCAAAGTCTTGCTCCAGATGAGATCAGCACAAATTTGGCAGTGTGGTATTAGACACAAAGTCCTGAACTATTAATCAGGTGAGGGAGAGGATTCCTTTGAAACTTGTCCTACTGATTCTTTCTCTGGCAGCTTATTAGTACTTTGCAGAAGGACACAAGAAATGAACTAATGAACTAATGAAACTGATTTTTTAGGAAACACACTGGTTATATATCTTTTTCCTTGGTGCTCAGGTTTCTTTTTTATAACACAGAAGATGAGCCTAAAACTGCTAAAGCTCAATGATAACATGTTTCATTTTAGTGATAGAAAACTTGGTTAAACAAATGGCCTTTGTGCTGTCTTGTTTCAATGCTGGGAGGTATGAAAGTAAATCCATAAGGGGGAAAAAAAAACCCACAACATTCACATGACTCAGAAATGGTCACATAGAACACCTGACAACTCAGTGCATATTGGTTTTAGAAAGCTACAGCAGAGCCCTGCACCACCAACTAGAACTTGTAAACTTATCCATCAGTACATCAGGGCCAAAGCCTTACATTCTGTAACACCTATTGTGGAAGGCACATCCTGCTTTCTCCAATTGGAAGCAATGTTCCAACTGCTGCAGTTAACTTTTTACTCCTTGTAGTAAATACTGAACTCCAGCACTTCTTATCAGCTCTTAGTTTAAAGGCAGCCCCAACAACATGGGCCACACGGGTGCTTTCTACCTCTCAATCAATTCCCCAGCTGACAGGTGTGCTTAATGATACTACAGTCTTCTACAGGTGACACTGACTTCACTACTGGTAGCATACAGAACTCACCATCACCACTGTTACTTGCAGGTCATCACTTGGCATTCAGTGCACATGGTACCCAACCAAAGTGCCTCCTTTCCTCTTGATTTATGGCTCGCTCTTACTGGAACCTGCCGTTACTCCCCTTCTGGCAAAGGCTCAGTGACAAATAGCCCCTGTTCTGCCTTTTCTCGTGCTCCGCAGCCGCAAACAGCCCTTCGCCTTGCAGTTGGCAAAGACAGCACACGGTGCCCCCACCCGAGGGACGAGGCCCACCCGTGGCAGCGCGCAGCTGGGAAGTATTCTGTTACCCCAGTGTCACACGTGGGGAGCAGGTGGTTCGTTTACGACACAAGCAGGGGGAAGTTTTACTTCTTCGCACACATCCCGAGCCACGTCGGGAGGCTCGCTGGTTGTCCCGCCGCCTCCCCCCGCTCCGGTACCTTCCTAAGGGCCGCCCCCAAGTCGTGGTGCTGCGGCATGTCACTGCCGCACCCCGCGTCTCGCCGCCCCGAATTGCCACCGCACAGCGCCGAGGTCAAGCGCGTCCGGCGCCCGCTGCAGTGCAGATCCATGGTCGCCAGACCCCTCGATGGCCCTCCGCCCCGCGAGGAGAGGGCTTCTGCCCGGCCTGGCGAGCTTTAACGGCGGCCCTGCACCGCCCGTCCCGTCCCGCCTCGCCTCCAGCTCCTCTCTCCCCCTGCAAGCCACGGCACGCTCTCTGGTTACCGACAGGTTTTCTTTAATGACAACGAACAGCCATGAAGCGACCGATAAATGGGTGGCGAAAGCGGCGCCGAGAAGCCAGAGGAGCCGGTCCCTCCGGGCGAGGAGCAGCGGCCAGGGTGCGGTCGGGGGCAGCCGGCTCTGCCAAGCGAGCGACGAGGGGCTCGGCTGCTTTCGGGGGAGAGGGTTCTTTATTTTTGTGAGGAAAAGAATTTAAAAAAATATAGAAATCCGCTCCTGTGCCCGTTCAACACGGACCGGAGGCAGTGGGGACACGCTAGTGGCTCCCTACGCGTACAAGTGTCTGCTCCGGTGGCAGGCGCCGGGTTGGGTTTCCTAAGCGATGACACAGCCTCCCTTCTCCTTGAAGGGGTTCTTGTCCTCGGGAACCCCTTTTACCAGCGGGTCCTCGCCCGAGCGCTCCTCGATGTAGTTCTTGATCTCTTCGGAGCACTTAGACACCTCGAGGGAAAGAACAGAGAAGCAGCTGCGTTATGGTGCTCATCCCAATCAGATACACAAGATCTGAGCACAAAGCCAGCACTAAGCATGTGCAGTCTCAGCTTCCTTCCACTTTTTCACAGCTCACAGAAACGTGAATACCACTGCGAGCGTGTATGCCACTCAGAACAGCACTCGTTGCATAGTTAAATTGGGTTTTTTTTGTTGTTGTTGTTTTAAAATAAAGTAATACAGGTTTTTAAGACGCAGATCACACCCTCCTTTGGCTTCACCATGACTGATGGTCAATGTGTTCGAGATCTATAAGTTTCAATTCAATTTCAAAGTCTTGATGACTTCAAGTGTTTTTCCCAGACAAAGCATTCAGTAATTATTTTTTTCAGTGGTAACACAAATTCTCACCTCGTGGTTCTATAATAGCTACAGTAGGTCTTGAATGGGAGTAAAGACCTGGCTGGGAAAGACAATTTACTTACAGGTTAGCTGGGGTTATTTTGACCAACGGTTAATAAAACAGCCTCTTGTGTAATGAGAGCATGCATGACACTCAAAACACTATTGTCTTATGAGTTAACATGCATGACACTCTGCTTGACATTCATAGAAGACTAGCACTAGCCTACGTAAGCCCACAGAGAACCACCTGTGAAGAAGAAATAGGTTTAGCTTGTTCACTGAGACAGGAAGAAACACATGCAGTACATATAGTAACAGCATCAGTGGAGCCTGAGGGCACACAAGCAAATCCCACCAGATCCAGAGGATCCTTGTCTGCACACACTTCTCAGTTTCCCTTCTCTGTCAGCAGAAACTGTCGTTAGGTGCTCAAATGTGTGACATGTCTGAGAACAGACTCCTGGCTCTGTCCCCACCTCTTCCCTTGCCTCTTGTAATCCCTGCAGAGGCACAGCAGTGCAGAATCAGCAGCAGGAACCAGCTGCTGGCCAGACCACCAAATGACTAGTGTTTCTAATTTAAGGCCTTCTTTGTTAATTACATTTTACTCCATAGGTAAAATCATAACAAGAGACCCCATGAATTTACCTTCTGTATCACAGACCCAGAGAGTGTGGCCTGTGCAAAATTAAGCTTTAAGCCACGAGAAAGAATTCAGAGTTAGTTTCCAATTAAGCAGTGTATAAAATAAGGTCTAACTACTTCTAGCTGCCTTACAGCAAAGAATTTGGGGATACAAATCCCGTTACTTGTGCCTTGCTCCTGTGTACATTACAAGCCCTGTTCATTCCAACTGGGTCACCTTATACCATAGTAGACTTGTTCTCCAACATATATGCAGGGCCAGGGTCTGTTTTACTTCAGCCAGCACTATCAGGGTCTTTTTCAGATATAAGAAAATAATGTCTGCTTAAATACACATTCAGAGATTTTTATTAACTTGAAAAATTATTCCAAAGAGCATTTCTTCATACTGCTATGAAGCTACAAAAAAGGGTGAAGAAAACTTTTGCCAGATGTTTCTGCTTTTGATGACAAGAGAAGTGTGGCTTCTGTATTTCCCTGTCCTTGTAATAGCCACACAGGTACCACAGGACTGTGACAATCACAACACAACTTGCATTCTCACAGTGAGACTTCCTCTGTAACGCACTACTAAAATTGAAGATGTTGTCTGTGCTTTACTACAGGTGATGTGAAAATACCTATTTCCCTGAAGTGAACAGGCTTCTGGCTTATTAAAAAGAAAATTAAAAAGGCAAGAATTTTAAATTATTATTATTAAAATCAAATTCTGTACATCCTACAGAGTTGATTTCAGTTGTTTAAGAGCTCTCTGAAGGATGACACAAACATCTACAGTACTTGGTTCTGGAGCCCTCAGTACTGGTGGAACTTTAGACTGTACTGTAACAGCCACAGTCACTGATACCTGACAGCTAAAACTGAATGTGGCTTTCTTATTTTATGGGCTAAATACCTACACATGCAATTTAATTAGCATGACTAATGCCACTGATTCCCTCATATATTTTTAGTCCTAACTAGAAGCATTTGTTCAGATGTATTTTGCTCATACTGGCATGCAGAATTTAAAAAAATAAATAAATAAAATTAGTATTAGTTTTATCATGGAGTAAGATCAGTCCTGCATGTCTTGTGTCTATAGAAAATGTGCAAAAATACAAAATTTTCACTGGACACCTTTTCATCAGCCGAAAGGAACAATCAGTGTGAATGACTCAAAGTCTAGTGTTTCTATCAGATGAGGTGGTATGGATGGATGAATGAATGAATGGATGAATGGTGGCCCAGCACCAGCACTCCCTGGATCTTGCCTTCTGCTCGGACACCGCACAGCCTGCCCTGAGAGGAGAGAGGACTGCCGCAGCTCCGCAGCTCGGTGGATGCGGTGCTGTCCCTTACGGGACGGCTCGTGCTCAGTGGCGGGACAGGGAGCGGTGCCGTAGGAAGACTCCCCGCCGCACAGAACCCCCTCACCTGGTACTGCCAAGTCCCAACGCGTTTTAAAGAGGAGGGAAATAGCTTGAAGCGCTCCTCCCTCGTCAGGGAAGGCTGCTTTCTGCTGGCACTGGGCTCCAGTGACTCGCAAGGGAGGGGAAGCCAAAAGTGTCAAATGCAACGGGAGCAGCCGCAGCCGGAGGGCCCTTGTCTGCCCCTCGGGCGCCTTGTCCCGGGGACAGCTCTCCTCTTTCCCCCAGCTCCACGGCCTCCCCCATGAAGGAGTGCCGTTCCGGCACGGCACTAGAGGTGTATGTCGCCAGCACTGTCCCCAGTCCTGGCCCCAAAGAGGCTAACAGGATCAGTCGATGCAAAGCCCGCCCGTCCCAGGGCAGTCCTGCGAAGCTGCTCCCCAAACCCCGCTGTCCCTGCCTCCGCCGGGACCGCCACGGCGGGACAGGACACTCCGGCTCCGTGCTTTGGCCGCCGGCCCCGGCCCCGCCGTCTGCCCGACGTGCTCTCTCTTCCCGCCCCGGGGGCCGTATAAGCCCCTGTAGCCTGCCCGGGGAGTAACGGGCTTCTCCCAGCTCTGGCCTCGGCTCTGCCTTCCGCCCCGGAGGCCGAGCAGCCTTTCTCTGCGGCCACTCACCGGCTGCCGCTCCAGCTTCACTTCTTTCCGCAGCTGCTCCACTTCCATTTTCAGTTTGTCCTTCTCGCTCAGGTCCTCGATGTTGATGGCTGGCATCGTCTACACTGTCAAAGCGCAGAGAGAGGGAGAACACAGGCTTACCTCTGGGCACAGAGGGCGCCGGGGCCGGAGCCCCCGGGCGGGCTCGGGACGGCGGGACTGTGGGACGGCAGCCCTGGCCCGCCCCCGGGCTCACTCACACTGTGCAGTCCGGGCTGCTCCGCCGTGGCCGCTTCCTCCCCAACGCTCCTGGCGCCCCTTTCGCGGCCTTTAAACAGCCACACTAATCCCCCCTAACCGGATTAGAGCCCGCCGCCGGCCCCGACCCCGCTGCCTGGCTGCCGGGGCGTTGACATGGGCCCTGCCTGCACAGGGAGGGTCCGGCCGCTCAGAACAGCACTCGTTGGATAGTTAAATTGTTTTGTTGTTGTTGTTGTTTTAAAATAAAGTAATACAGGTTTTTAAGACGCAGATCACACATGCAGCACATATAGTAACAGCATCAGTGGAGCCTGAGGGCACACAAGCAAATCCCACTTGTGTATTAAAACTATAAATGGACTGGACTAAAAGGTAGAGAGGGGAAGGAACTGATCTCAGGTCAAGTGTCTTGGGCGAGTGGCCAGCCTGTCAGTGGCAGATAGCAACTTTTGTTGGTAACTATGTCTGCAAAACAGAATTGCAGCTCTGCGTGAGAGGGCTGTTGTGCCCGGCCTGCAACAAGTGTCTCTGGAGTCATGGTGTTATGACTGGTGTTGAGGATGGAGCACTCCCCATAAAAGTAATGAGTTCAGAAAGGGACAAGAAGGAGCTAGGAAATTCTTCTCCTGTGGCTGCATATACTTTCGAGGTCTAGATCCCAAATAGGGCACTATGATTATTTGAAGTAGGGTGGTCCCCTGTGCATCTTTGGACCCTAGCAGCTGCTCTCTTGCAATACCAGTGGAGGCAGAATTCACTACCTTTTAAACTGAACAAAGCTCAAGCCATTAAAATGGGCCTGCATGAATCCTGTTATCTGGCACTTCAAAGATCCCTATAGGCACTCACACCTCTCTATTTCTACCTCTGGCTTTTCCTTTAACAGAGATTCCTTTCTGCTCTCCCCACTCACCAGATGTAAGCAGCTGTCAGCACTATGCAAGATTTACATCTTGATTCTCCAGTGCTGCTCCCATAGTGCTCTTGGGCTTTGCATTTGTTTTATTTAGACAGTTAACTAACAGCCTCTTGCTGTTATCTCTCCCCTCCCAGTCGTTAGTATGCAGCTTCTACACTCCCATCATCTAGATTGGCAGCTGCATCCCCAAACCCCATCAGCTGCTGGTCCTGGTGCCAGATGAAAGGAGTGGAAGAAGCCAGCCGGCCAGGGGCTCGAGGGAACCAGGGCTGTTGGTGGGAGCACAAACGCTGTGTTGAAGGGAGGCAGAGACTGTGGCGGGTGGTGATGGCAGGTGTAGGGTGCAAGAGTGATCTGAGGGTGGGCTCTGGCACACGGTTAATGTGGTTAGGGTAGGAGGGACAGCTGCAGCTTGGTATTGGTGACCCTGAAATGGTGAGCTGTCTGCTGACATGACTAGCTCCACTGATGGCAGTGAGTAAAGGACTTGCACCACTTGCTGTGCTAGTTCTTCTACTCACGTTTATCCATTTTTACAGACATTCACCTAATCTAAGTGAACTTTGCTGTTCCAGAGAAGAGGTGCTGAATAAACACTGCACTGTGTTGCAGCACTGATGGATTGGTGGGTTTAGCTCAAACTTTGATGTGCATGTGCACAGAGGAAATAGGAAATAGGGAAAATGGTATTTGCATGACTGCATTCATTTTGCTGCTGTTGTTTAAAGTGGCATTTCAATGACTTTCTTTGCAATTCCAACAAAATCCAATGAAAGCTAAAGGACATCACTCTAGTTATATTAAAATCACTTGAGAGTTTCCTAATATTACAAGGATGGCTTTTTGATGTTGTTTTTTTTTTTTTTTTTTTTTTTTTTTTTGTGGGTTTTTTTTTTTTTTTTTTTTTTTTTTTTTTTTTTTTTAACAACCACAGCCTGGGTCAAAACCCCATACAGTTAATATTTATATATATAAC
>JANRGW010033032.1:0-46154 GCA_024733675.1 Psilopsiagon aymara | reverse complement strand
ACCCATTCCAGTGCCTCACCACCCTTACAGTAAAGAATTTCTTCCTCATATCCAATCTAAACTTCCCTTGTTTAAGTCTGAACCTGTTACTCCTTTTAATTTAAATGCCCTCCCTTCTTAACTAGGTAAAGTTAAAGCCTGTAAGCTCTGAATCTGCAACCCTCGAACTATTTCTGCTATAAATCTGCAGACATGCTAAATTTTGTTTTGTTACACAATGGACTCATTTTTCCACTATTCTTTTCTGTGTTACTCCAGGCCGAATAGATTTTGTTCTAGTTCTACAGATGCGCACTACATGAATCGCTTTTAGACATAGGTATGCATAATCTTAACATAATAAATATTTTGAAAGTTACGAATAAGAGAAATTGGTTCACAGGCTTCAACTGGCCCAATGACTTCTAAGATAAAAACATTTTTATCTTGATCCCGAGCTAGAATACAATCTCTGCTCAACAAAATCCAACAGAAAACTGAGAGAGAATTACGATTTCTTTTTCTTTTTTTTCCTAAATTAAACAAATTCTTATGTGTCACAATCTCCCTGCTAGGCCCTTCTAGGTTGTGCTGACCTTTACTTCAGGAACAGACTCAAGCCTTTGCTGTGAAATAAACAAACAAAAAGTATTTACCCAAAGAGTAATTTTATCCTTCTCTAGCTAAGTTTCCCCCCCTTCCTCACATTCCCATATTACTCTTGACAAACTGACAGCAGACTGAAGGCTCTGTCACACAAAAATTACATCTACAGAGGACAGGAATTCAATCTTGTAACAATTCTTTCTGACCAGATACAATTTTTGTAGACCCTCTCCTAAAATAGAAAGTGTTTTTCTCTTTCTAATCAGTTTCATCTTTTGGCAAAATGAGCCTCACAATTCCAAAGGAGGATTGTGAATGAGGTGGTTTATTGGAAAGGAAAACGGCATCTACTGGCTTTGTGGCTGCCAGGGAAAAGGAACACAATTAAAAATTAGCCACTCCCTACTGAACAGAAAGAGACATGGGTAATTGCCAAGATATTTGCTAAGACTAAAACCATAACACTACCTTGATAGGAGTTTTACAAATGAAATGAGAGAAAAGTGAGCCTGAAAGAGAAATGGCATTAGCTGGAAAACAGTATTTTAGGCTGGATATAACACTCCTCATTGTAGAACTGAACTAGTCTCACGGCAAGTGAAACACTTTGGCTACGAAGAAGCAGAAATCCAGCCAGGGCTGTCCCAAAATATTCCTGTTCTGCAACAAAAGATCTACTGCAATTTAAACCAGTTGTACTTCAGAGTTTGTACCGTTCCTCTGGTCATGCTTCACTTACAAACCAAAACATTAAAGAAAAGTTCATAAAGCCCCCCTCTTTTTTTTTTTTTTTTACTTAAGGAGAAATACTACAGAGCAATAAAGAAAACCTGAAACTGAAACCCAGTGGCAAGATAATTACCAAATGAGTACCTCCCTCAGCAATACTGAAAAATAAGAGCAACAAATTGTACAGTTTGCCTACAGACATAAACTTTGAATTTAATTTTTCTATATCCTTATCTTACCAACCGCTTTTCCAGGTTAAACAAAATAACACTACTTGAATGGTTTACACCTGAAATGCCTTTTTATTTTTCACTTGAAAACATCCTGACATGACAGTCAAGTTTTACAAGATGGTAAAACATGCCTGTTACTGAGCAGAACTCTTCAGAGCATTTCTACAACTTCATCTATGTGTCCAACAATGCACCTAATGCTGAAGTCTGACAAATAATACATATTTGGCCATCTCTTACTGCTTAAGGGGTTTAATAGTATTTTGTGTAATTACTACATTACATGTCATTTATTTCGGCAGTGATCTACAAAGAGTTTACTGTTAGCCACAGCAAATGCAAATAATTTTTTTTTTGAAAGAAAAACTACAATTGCTTATTCTTGAAGCCTGCATTTTACACCTTTTTGAGCATAAAGCAGATAAATTCTCAGTGTCACTGTTGCTGAGATTTCCTGCTATTTTTATTTTCTACTGACAGAATATTCACAGCTGACAAATGCTGTAGAACAGACATAGTTATTAAAAGCTTCAATTTACAGCAAAATAGTGACAGTTTGCTTTTTCTGCTCATAAACCAAAAAAACTAAGAGGTGTAAATAGAGGAAAGGTGGCAACAAAACACTTAGTTCTTTAAATAATTCTACAAGTAACAGTGATGCACAGTAAACACTTTCATTTGCCTGCATCCAACATCATCAGGTTCATGGATCTTGAAACAGCCATTTTAAATTTGGCTTATGCACAAACACCCAGGTAACGAACACCCAGGTAACATATGTCTAAGTAAGCAAAAAAAGACCAAAAAGATAAAGAATAAAGTATATGTCATATTTAAGCACACCTCTTTGAACTGCTGGGCTTTGCTGTGAAATACCACTGCTCATCTTTACTGAGGTGGTGCTTAGGTCTGAGGACACGGTGTCTGTCACTTAACTTTGGTCCCTAAACCAGCTATTTCTTCTTCCTTACTCCCCTCTCTTCCCTCATCACAAATGTTGGGTAGCAATTTCTACTAATGTTTTTCAACATTCAAAAAGTTTATATTTATTTCTCAATAACCATATCAAATACTATTTCAGCACACAGGTCTCTGAATCAGATTAATTTTAAGCCCTTTTGTGCAACAGCACCATAGTTATCTGAGATGAAAAGGATCCCTGGGACCATGGCACTCTCTCTGCTTAGAGACAGACAGACAGATACATAAAACATTCCTGGTATTAAATACTGAATTGCTGGCTGTACATTCTGTAAATTAATAATATTATAAGGCAGAGAACGAAGGATAAGGAAAGAAATCATACATGCCACTTCATGGCAGAGACATGCAGAACTCAACTATGTCAAGAAGACCTGTAACACTTTGTATTTGGGATGTTCTGGCATTACTGCACTCCCCAGTGCATATGCTATGCCTGACCTCCACACCGTCACAAAGGCTGAAGCAGCCAGAATGTGTTGGACCTCATTGCGCAAAAGACCTACAGCAGGTTTATGGATGGGCTGCATCCCCTGTGTGATGGAGCTGAGGGGGATTGCTCTCCCCTAGCAAAGAGTACTGGCACAAGAAAGGGTGATTTACCGAGTGGCAGAGGTGAACTATGGAAGACTAAATCATCTTACCCAAATTGAGATCATAAATCATAGAATCATAGAATAGTTAGGGTTGGAAAGGACCTTAAGATCATCTAGTTCCAACCCCCCTGCCATGGGCAGGGTCACCTCCCATGAACATGCTGAGTAACTATTCCATGATCGCAATGTTCTATGACCCTAACCTGGCTACTGTGCACAGTCCAACCAGTCTGATGGTACACCTAACTTTTTAAGAGATGTTTCCTTGTTGCCTCTCCCTAAGACCTTCTTCATCAAGCCATTTTTTCCCCATATATTCAATTCTAGCTAAAAAAAAGGCCTCCCTGTGCTTGAAAACCTGTATTTTGCATAATTTCTTCTTTCACTGCAATGGGAAAACTCAAGTACATCAAGCTTGCAGGAATATATTTTTACTTTAGTTATAATATGCACAGTAATTGCTCTGAAGACTGGAACAATAGGTGTTTCAAACAAAACACCAAATCAGTTGTTGATTTCACCGGGGAAACCAATTCAGACACACACAAGGTGTGAGTTCTGACCAAGGTGAGCTGCAGCGTGTTTCAGTAATTGACCATACACCACCTGCATATCATAAGATGAATAAAAGAGAATACTTACTACAGAACTGCAAACTTAGACTTGTATCTTTGATGCATCAATTTTATTTCTTACTTTCTCAAAAAAAAAAAGAAAAAAAAAATTGCCTGATGAAACAGCTATATTCTATTTATTCCATCTTTTTGCACTGAAAATTTTCAATCTGACCTACAGAAGACAATCTTTCAGGCTTTGTTGCTGTTTCCAAAAATCCCCAAAGGAAAAATCTTTTGAAAGCCATACTTGAGCAGAAAACAACCTCATAAGGTGGCAAGCATGCTGTGGCACACTTCTCTATTTTAAATACTTATTTTTGTTTATTAATAAGCTTGGCAGTTTTCTGTTCACATTCTTCCATGACAAAGGCTGAAGACTCAAAAAAATCTTTTCAAGCATTCATGGTCATTCTGCTCTTCTGCAAAGCCTTGAAAATTATTCCATTAGAAATCAAACAAATTTTGGAGCAATTGAGATTTGAATCCTCATGCAGTTTCCTTCACAACACTGAAAATGTGGCTATTCCCCACTGCCTAAACAGTAAAGAACACAATTTCGCTCTGCATATATCACTTCTTTCCAGTCCATAGCAGAAGTTACCAAAAAATTTATCCTTCTTCAGTGCATTGCGCTCAGTTTTCTGGTTTTCATTATTTGGTTCTGGTTTAGTTGTTACAACTGATACAAAAGGACCACCTTTTTTTCCCTATCAATCACATTTCCTCTGCCCTATCAATGATGCTAGCTTTATTGCTCATTTACCCATTTCCCACATAGCAAACTCCCAATGTTCTGCCACCAACCCATGTACGGACAAATCTCTCCTGCTATGCCACAGCAAGGAACTACCCCCTTATAACTCAATATTTTCAGCGAGGTCTAATTGATATTGCAAATCATCTGAACAGTTATCAAAAATAACCATGAAATTATAAGGCATTTGGGAAATGTTTATTCCCTTTGACATTGTTCTGTCTTTCTGAATCCTTAGCTCTCAAGACCAGGAGATCATGTCTTGTATTTATTTGAGTATCACCCAGAACATATTGATAGCATCCAAAATTTAATAATCATCACAGCAACAAAAGCAGTAACACATTTTAGATGCTGTCCTTGGAGATTTCAAGTTCCAAAGGGTTCAGCCAACTAATGGAAAAAATCAATGTTGCCAGTAATTGCATTCAGGGTTAGTTGGTTTAACCCCTCTGAATACGACAGTTATATTTCCAACTTATGGAAAACAACTACAATGGAAACCTCATTTGCATGATTTTTAGAACACACGAGCACCAACTGAAATGATCTGCAAGGCCTACAATGTGATGTTTTTTCAGTGCATGTGCCAACATCAGAAAACCCTCTCATGCAACTCAGTACGGGAGCATGGTATCAGTAAAAAACCCTTAACAGAACCCTGTCCTTTTACATATAGCACATTTTGAACTTCTCACGCCACTTAGTCAACAAAATTAGCAATCAGTAGAAATCTTAAAGGGAGACGGATGGTTTAGATACTGTCAGTAACATATTGCAGAGGTCTGTAACAAATGGCAGCATCAAATGAATAAATAATGTTCAAAGTCCAACAGCCGGCTTCCCTAACAGTGAGAAAATATGTAAATGTTACACCACTTTACTCTTCAAACTGGCTCTCCCTTCATTCCTCAGAGACTCTTCTGTCAGAATAACAACCTAAAACCAAAATATGAATGACAAGTGCACATTCTTAACTGATTGAGAACATAGAGTCGAACAGGAACCATATTAATCTCGTCTCTCAAAGAGGCTGTGTGAATTCCAGGCAGAAATATCGATTCTGATCTAGTCCACTGCAGCACAGATTGATAATTGGTGTCCAAAATCTATGGGGGAGTGCTGTCCTCGAAAATGGCAACCTTCAGCATTTAGTGCAATTAGAACACCTAGAATTTTATACTTAAAACCCATTAACACTGTCAAAATCCTCTGATATTTCTATATACTCCTGACAAACATCTGGCTTGTGAAATTCCAGAATCTAATCAATCTAATCCTAGCCTAAAGGCATAAGAAACTGTAAACATTATCAGTGACCTTACTCTGGATTTTCTCAGTGAAGCAAGTATTCATCTTCTTGAAGTAAATTCTTTTTTTAGTGCACTACTGTCATACCGACTTGCTTGAATGTAGTACTGCAGTGACATTATTGCCCTTCTTATGTTCCCAACACAGCTCCATAGTGCTGCACTACCCTTGCAGTCCCGGGTACTGTGCACCTGCCTTCATGCTACAAGATCCTAAACTCATTCCCAGTAATTCATCATTCCTTTTCTTGCAGACTCTCCTGCCAACTCACAAACCACATCATCAGACCAATGCTCCTGAAGCTGCTGTGCAGCACCTATAGGAAATAAGGTGCAGTGTGTTACTTGGTACACAGTGGCTTATATCAAACAGTGGCGCTCAGTTCATTTCTGCATGACAATACCTCATCTGAAAAGTTATGGCTGGTCCAGCTACAGTGGTGGTTCTTTGCCACTATCCCTATCTATGTATTAGCAGAAAAATTTGAGTCTAAGTAAAATAAGTCCCATTTCCACATTTGGCCTTTGATCAAGCAAGAAGATCAGTTCAAACAGAAAAAAAGACAGTGACCTTCCAGATATTGTTGTCGCAGCAGGTGCTGGCATACAGTCTCATGAGCTTCAAAAACAAAAGAGATAAATCCGCTGACAATAGGCCAAAAACTAGGTGATAAAAAGAAGAGTCAGGGGGGTACTCTCCATCACCCCTAATACCACAGCTCTGGATGCTGGGAGAGAGCAAAGAGAAGGGACTGCAGGTAGCAGCCAGTCCTGTGTATTCTCCCTGAACAGTATCTCCTGCAGCCTCTTGGGGTAAGGCTGCTGCACTCACTGGGGCATGGGTCTGACATAGAAGATCTTTCCTTATATCCTTAAGATGACCATTGCAGAACATTGTAGAACTGGGAGCTCAAGCAGTCAAACCACAGGTAAGACTAGCCACAAATGAATGATGCGGTAAAAAGGTTTTATTCAGAAAAAAGCCAATACATTTGTCTGAAAAGGTCAAGAAACGTCATTCTGTACCTAGCTATAAAAAAATCTCAAGCTATTAAATGAAAACTGAAACATTTCATTTAGAAGTTTCACTGTGAAAGGTTAGGGAAGCAGTTGCCTAAACTCCAATTAGTGCTGTACCCCATGATTTTCACACACTAATTCACAAAGGCCCATTTTAATTAAGGGAAAAACACCAGGTCACTTTTGTTGGCATCATTAGGTGGAAAAAAATCCACAACACCCAACAAACCAAAAGCAAAAACCCCCAGCAGGCACGAGCAGCTGTTTACCGCTCTGTAATGCCATAAATAACAATTACATTAAAGCAAACTTCAGGAACAAGGCTGAAAGTTTGAGCTAGCATTTTTTTACTGACTTGAAAACTTCCTGAGATTCTAACAGCATTAAGCATTTCCCTTCAGTGGAGCAGGTTCACAGGAAAGCAAAGGGTAGAATAAAATTGATGACAGTATCTCATTGGCTGTTGTTACAGAAGGGCTGACCAACAGTAGTTTTTGGCTCAAATTGTCTATTATGTTGGTTAGAAAAAGTCTGAAAAACTTTCAGCCTCCCGTGGTAGAACTGATGTGTTGGTCTGAGAGGGAAAAGGGCTGTCTGCTCTCTGAAGGAGAAAAGAAAGGTTAAGCTTTCCAAGTGGCCCATCTTTCATCCCCAAAACAATTGTGCTGACAGTAAACCTTGAGTCTGAAACCCACAGCTAGTAGGAAGCGTCACTGCTTGCCAAGACTTAGCGAGGAAATTAATACCACTGGCTCACTTTTAGCCTGTAAGCACAAGCCTGTCCCAGTCCCTCAGTAGCTTCCAGGCAGTCTGCCTCTTTTTTGTGCTGGATGTCCAAAGAGAAACTACTTCCAATAACAAAACTCCCCAAAAGCCCATCAAGCATCTTTAATCTACATGGCTTGTGCCCGCAGAACAGATAGGTGAGCCTGTTCAGACAATCGTGCGCTTCACTTAAACTGCTGCCCAACTAGAGGTGTAAAACCTACACCTGCATACAGGGAAAACCCTTTCGCTAACTGTAGTGCAAAATACAGTGTCACAGAGGGTTTGAGACACTTTGTCATGCACTGCCCTGTTGCCTGTCTGGGTCACCCCTCTCAAACCAGTACATAGTTTGACATTTGCAGCTATCTGGCTGTGTAAGGTTTTGGAATACAGTCACTTCAGGTATTTGTCTTGTCCACTTGCTATAGCAAAAATTACTAGCAGTCACCATCTGGGAACTGATTTGTCTTATCACATTGCTTCAGAGAAACACACCTACATGTACAGACCATTACAACACAACACACTTAGGTTGGGAAGAGGCACAGGGGTCATTTGTGAGAGGAGTTTTTGTTCTGCCCAACACATAATGAAGTTGAATAAAACGCTTCCACTGTAAGCCTACTGGCTTGAACCAGTGTCCCACCTTCTGCAGAGAAAGAAGACTTCTCACATGCTGTTCTGCTGAAAAGTTAAAATAGAAGGCAGCCCCCAAAACCCCAGTACAACAGTCCCAAACATTTGAGCACAGGAATTCAGTGAACAAACATCACAACAAAAGGTATTGTAGTTTCTGTAAGAGTGAGCTCAGACAAAGTGGATAAATAGGCTGGTTAAAAACCCCAAATAACTTGTATTTCTCCTTACGGATACTTCCACTTGGCCAGGAAATCCAGACAGAAACCTTCCCAGAGAGATACGGTAAACATACATAGCTGTATTTTTTTTTTTTCTTCTAGCTTTCCTTATTTCTCTTTTTTTTCCCATTTTATTTGCAGCACAATGCCTATGTGGGACACCTTCATCTTGCAAGAGGATTTCTTGCACCCCTTGGAGTACAAACAATTTTGATGCTTTGCAAAATCCTTTGATAAACAGATTCACGCTGCCCTTCTCTGGGAGCAGGGAGCACACAGCTGAGACTGTGTCTTCTGTCTGAATGTAAAGCAACTGCTGTACCTCAGACACTCTGTGGACAAAGTATGGTCATGGCAGTGGTGGTCATAAAGCAATTTGTCATAGTTAGGTTTTGAGCTAACATGTTTAACTGTTCTCTGTTTAATTATAAATGGGAATCTGGGTATATTCCAGCAAGACATGAAATAACAATGCATTAAACAGGACTATTCCTTTATTCTCCACCAAGACATATTCAGTCAAATGGAAAGTGTCCATCTGACAGTTTGTGCAGAATTTCAGTACAGGTGCTGCACCACCATGCAGATGGCAGTCCCTTTCCAGGGGACCCACCATAAAGCAAAACATGCCAGCTACAGTATCACGCTCCTTCAGCTTTACTCTTTTTTGCATTTCTTTTTATGTCCCATCCTAGCAGTGCTCAAGGCCAGGTTGGACAGTGCTTTGAGCAAGCTGGTCTAGTGGGAAGGGCCCCTGCCTATGGCAGGGGGGCTGGAACTAGATGATCTTTAAGGTCCTTTCCGACACAAATCATTCTATGATTCTACACAAGCAGCTCCAAACAACTTATAACTGTTCTACACTCCTAATGTGGAAATGCTTTAAGCTAAATTTTTCTTTCTGAAAACAAAACCTTTTCTTCTTGTGCTCTTCCAAATTACTTTAAAAGAATCCAAATATGGTTGACAAAATAACATACACAAGATGTACAATCTCAGCTTATTTCTGGATATTGGTACAGGCAGACTTCTGTTTGAATTCTGCTGGAAATAATGATGCTGTATCTGTATACACAAATTAGCCAATCATTTATACAACTGCCACCAGAAAAGGCAACTGTGACTATTTTATAGTCACTCTAACTGCATATCAGATTGGCAGAAAGCCTGAAAACCTTCCTATCCTGCTTCCCTGCATCACACACCCACCCTTGGAAAAAGAGCCTTGTTGCCTTGACCAATCCAGGGGAACAAAGGTGAGACACCACACACTCAGTAGGTATATAATTGATTTTTATAACTTTGCTGGGATGTCTGTGGAAAAGGGTATAAAACCACACTGTGAACATATTTTGCCATCCTATGATACCTGTAAAAGAAGCTGGAGAATGGATAAGCACAGAAAATTTAATTAAATGCCTATTCTAACTTTTTTCAATGTATATGCCCTTTTCACCTAAACATAACTGTTTGTTTTTTTTTTTTTAACAAAAGCAGCAAACAATTATATATAGAAAATATTTATTGCTACTAAACCCTTTGAAAGCATTGGTAAAAGTAAACTGCAAATACGTGTTTTTAAGAGGCGCTGATGGGAGTTTTGGAAAATGCCCCATAGATCAGTCTAAAACTGAGACAAATTTCCATTACGGTGTCATGAGAAAACGGCTCAGATAATGTACTAAAGCAAGACATAAGAATAGAGCAGTTCATGTAGCCAGCACCAGTTATGAATAATTTTAATAAATATGCAAAGACTACATTCTGCCACATAAAACAGCTAGTCAGTTGTAAACCTGCAATACATTTTAGGCTATATACACTATAGTGCGTATATATGTAGAATTAAATAATTATGATACCCATGAATATAATAATTTGGATTCTGCAAGACCTGCATTTTGCATCAGTTCCTCCCATGATTCATTTTGATCATTTCAGTATTCTGAATATTATTTTTACATATTTATTTTTAACACCCTTTGTATTTTTATTTCGTGCTAACAGAATTCTACACTGCAGTGCCTATTGTTTTCCAAATCCATCCTTCTTACCGGAAAAGAATAAAATGAAACTGAGTTAAAGGCTGCATCTACTGAACAATACATAATTTCAGCAGTAAACTAAATATATATAGGAATGTGAGAGAATAATTAGGGAGAGATGTGTGTGCACAGACACATACGCTACAAACATATAAACTCACAACTTGTTAGATATTCACCTCTCTCCCAGCAGGAACACAGGAGGTGTCTGAGCTTATCTTAATCCAGGCTCCTCACTTCTCCAGTACACTCGTTAGTGCTCATGCATATATTCCCCTGCCAATGTAAGAATACTGTAGTGAAAGCAGCCTTTCTGATTCCTAGCTCCACTACCTGTGAAAGTCTTTTGTGGGAAGGAAGATCTTGTCTGAAGTATGTCCTAGTACTATCTAATATCACAAATCAATCCTTTACAGGGGAAGAGAATGCCTAACCTTCACCCTTGTTACAAGGGCCTTATTTTCTTACACATAAATATTAATACTTTTTTCAGTGAGGAAGTAAGGAAAGCAACCCATGGTACTTTGTGAATGTAGGCAAATGTGGCTCTACTAAACCAAGTTTCAGATGATTAAAACTAAACATTAAGCATAATAAAGCATGAAATTAAATTTATGAATAATTATCTAGATTAGTGGTCACACAAGTTGCCAAGCAGATGGAATATTAAGTTTTAACTACCATTCATAACACCACAGAATATCAGGCATTTGTATGCCCATAGATAAATACTAGTGAAAACAATAATAATAAAGAAATCCAATACTTATAAATCTTCAGAAAAAGGAGCAAGCACCAGAACTGCCATAATCCAATGGGAATGCAAACAACACCAGTGTATTAAAGGATGATGTTTACTTTGCAAACTGAACTGTCAAATATTTGTGAGTGTTCAGGTTACTGTCACTAGCCTATTATGATGCAGCTGCTGATTTTCAGTGAATCACTTGGAACTGATACAGAGCTATCAGCCAGCTTTTCATCATAGGCACTGTTGAATCTCTAAGGCTATCTAGTTGGTAGTATTTCACCATATACAAAGGACCGTACTTAAGAGGAAAGCAGGACAAACCAACTTTTCCAGAAGAGACTAAAATCTTTCTTTTTCTGGCATGCACCTACAGAATACTCTCAAAACTGAAGCAAAGAGTAAACAAATTAATCAAAATCTAAATTGTGAAATGCCAGACTGAATTTCACAAAATTTCACCCAACTTCAGAAAGAAACTATTCTGTTTCAATTCCCAGAGTAAAATTGCAAATTAAAGTCAATCAACAAACAACGAAAAAGGACTCAATGTTACTAATTAAAAAAAAAAAAAGGATAAAAGAAAGAAAAAGAAAAATGGCTGCGGTAGGCGAGGATCCTTACGGTGGTGGGAGAACGATGACAATCAATATGAACACATATCAAGCTCGTTTATTTCATCTGAGGGTCCAGTTATATACTCTTATGGGTTACACTAAGCAGTATATGATTGGCTACCTATGTATACTCGTCAATACATGATTGGTTACAATACAGAGATACACTTGTAGTACCCCCCACTTTGCAGTTTCTTCTTCTGTGTTGTTTTCCAAACCTTCTTCTTTGCTATTTTCCACACTTGTCTCAAATCCAAGCTCGTTAAGGCCTGCAGCTGTGCTTCAAGGTTACAGTCATCAGTTCCTTCTCGTTATATTTGTCTCCGCAACTTTCTGTGCCGAATTGCTCAGTCTTTCTGCACATACGCGTCCGTTAGTAACCTCCAGTTCAGGCCGAAAAGCCTTTGGTTCACTACTGCCAGGTCTCTTCCATTCACTGGCCTATGGCCTCATTGTGTACATTTTCTAACAACCATTCCCCAACAAATGGCTTGATGGTGGAGAAATCTGTAGACAATATAGCATGATCTCATATACCCATGTAAAACCAGTTTTTAAATCATCTCTTTCAGTTATGTTGCGTCACACCAGAGACCACTTCAGAAGCATGAGGTCAGGTACAGTAAGTACCCAAATACACTGAACAGAACTGATCCTTTCCAGCTTCTAACAGAAATGCAGGGCACCTCATGAAAATGAAAGTAATCTGTCCCTCACATTCTCCATAATGCTGATTAGAGCAGATCTTGCCCCTTTTCATCAGCAGTATGAAAAGAAGAAGCTATAGGATCTTGGAATAGAGAAGAATGTAGAAGAAGCTGCAGGATCTTGGACCTCAAGGGAGGAACCGACCCCACTTGAACTCTGTGTATTGAGGAAAGGTAATCTTTATGCTTTTCTCCTATCTATGGCACTTGAGAACCTTTGTCAAGTTATGGAAAATGAAGGTCTGGCCATGCAGATTTTACAATGGGAATGAAGTGAATGAAGTTCCCAGTGAACGGAGCAAACAGTGTGCTCTAATGCCAGCTTGCCGTTGACTGGTTGATTTCTTACCAGCCACATGAACCGCAGAATCTCTATGGTAAAATGGATACACATTCTTCTTTACTGTATATTAATTCAGTAGCCTGAATTAATTATTATCATATTATTTTTATTTTTACTACTTATTACTAACGTTTATTATAATCATATATAATTATATATTTAGATACATAATTATAATTACAACACAGAATTATAATATATAATAAACATAAAAATAAATAAAAATAAATATAATTATACATATTATAATTATTATAAGCCTTTAAAAGCTTATGGCCTTAAGCTAAAGGTAGGTTGCATTGAGATTCCTGAGAAGTCACTAAAGTATACATGGAATCTGTGACTAGGACTCTAACTTATGCCTTGTCAGTTTCCTGATACCTCTCCAATTTATAGAAAAACTTGGATCTTAAATTCCCACTTCACTATCATCCAACAGATGCTTCCAAACTTGCTCCAGGAGTACTATGAAATACATACATATTTCAAACAAGACTCCTGAGCTACTGTTCAAATTGCAGCCTTTAATCCATTGCATTTAATCCACAGTTTATGTAGTTTTACATAGTCCACCAGAAAGCTGTCCTAAACCCAGACCAGTCCAAACTTCAGTCTGCCTTAAAATAAAGACCAGAGGAGATTAGTCCTTTCTATTCTGAATGCAAATGCTGCTGAGCGACAGCCATACAAAAAGTACAGAGAGATGGTTATTTTGATAGGTTAATGACAAATACACCAGCTTTGTCTCATCATAGATTTGTCTCAAAATAAAAAAGAAAATTAAAAACTACTCTTGAAGTAACATTCACACAGATGAAACTGCAGGTAGGCTAGTAAAGAGAGTTAAAGGAAATGCACAGCTGCAGTCAGATGTTAGCATAACTAGTAACAACACCCAGATAACTGGACATTATAATTGGTTTTAAAACCATCACACCTTTATAGTATGACCTGTAGGAGCTTTATCTATGTACCTATAAGATCTATATCTCATTCCCTTACACCTTGCATACACTGCTAAATGAGCAACCCACAGCAACCACATTCAGCCATAACTCACTTGAATTGGAATCAGCCCAGGGAGATAAACTTTAAGAGCTACAAGACAACAGTGTTTCTGTAAGCCACTCATCCCACAGACAGCTATATTTTCAGTCATACTTCGGTCTACAAACAGAAAAAAACCCAGTGCTTAAGTTAAGTAAGTTTGTTCTGTAAAAGCATGCACTGGGTGGAAGAGGGAACAGTAGGGTTTCTTTTGTGTTGTTCACAGTTATGCATGGCTTGGTAGCCATCCAGAAACATCCTTTCTGGTTATTAACACAGAATAAATTCAATCTCCCTTCAGCTATTTTTTTTTATTAGGCAAAACATAGGAAACCTAGCTACAAGAACTCCACTAATGAGACTTGCAGATTTTCAGCATCACCAAATTCATGAGAAACACACAGGCTGCCAGTTTTTTCCTATTTTCTCCACACAGACAAATCCAGACTTCCCATTAGTTCACTGGTGCTGAGAGTTTTTATTTTCAAGTTCTCAAAGCACTCATGTTCTCCGCACAGAAGGTTTGCTTAATTTGGTGCATGAAGTGAAAAATGCATGTAAGGACCCAGGGGTCTCCCCATCGTGCCTCTGGATACACAGCTGAGGGGCTGATGTAATCGCTCCTCTGAACTTAAAGCTTACCTCAGTGGGCTGCCTCTCCTATGGCTATGCATTGCTTCCCTCTGGGCTAGTGCTAGCTGCCAGGCACTGACTTCAAGAAAGCATTTCAGACTGGAAAAGCCAAACCAAACGATTATAGATTCCAGCTGTATCAGCTCCCCAATCTCCATTGTTATGTGGCAGATGTACCTACATATAGCTAGATTGGGAAGTATTCAGCTTCCCTTCACTTACTACAATCAAAGAAGTGTGACCAGATAATTCTTCTTACAGTACTGAACTAGAAACATGTATCTTTTCAGAAAGGAGAAAGACTACTGTATCAAATAAGAGACTAGAGGTTTAACTAGGAGTATCAGAGCTCCTTATGCAATGGGTTCAGACACTGAAGCATATTAGGGGCATGCCAGTGCGTCCTAGGTTCAGCAGCAGCAGTTATTTTTCTCCTTCTTAGTAGCTGGTTGAAGCACTGTGTTTTTGACTTTCAGCCTGGGAACAGTGCTGATAACACCGATGTTTTCAGTTGCTGCTCAGTAATGTTTACTCTGACCAAGGACTTTCTGAGTCTCAGGCTCCCCAGGGAGGAGGGGGAGCCAGGAGGAAGCAGAGACAGGACACCTGACCCAAACTGACCAAAGAGGTACTCCATACCATAGCATGTCATGCACAGTATATAAACTGGGGGCAGTTATGTGGAAAGGTTAGATCACTGCTCAGTCGGACTGGGTATCAGTCAGCAGGTGGTGAGCGATTATAGTCTCTTCCCTTGTTACTTCCCTTATCATTATTATTACTGGTGGTAGAAGCAGTGGTTTATGTTACACCTTAGTAACCGGACTGTTCTTATCTAAACCCGTGGGAGCTACATTCATTCGATTCTCCTCCCCATCCCTCTGGGAGTTGGGGGGAGGAAGTGGGGGAGTGAGAGAACGGCTGCATGGATCTGAGTTACAACTGAGCTTAAACCAGGACACAGAGCTACTTTCATCTTGCCCTATTCCTGAAGTGCCCATGATCTACTGCAACTCACTATAAAAGTTTCAGATTTTAATTAAAGTTCTATACCACATTTTACATAGAAGTTTCATGCTTTACCAGAATAGTTCTAACATGAAATATACATATACATAAAAAATTGAAGGAAGGAAAGTCTAGCACAAAAGGCATCAATTGCGTCACAGTGATAAGTATGTTAATGAAAGTGCAAACAAAACCTCTGACCCTAGCAGTAAATGCAATACACAAGTGTCAAAAACATGTAGTCTGGAATGATCTCTTACATGTCACTTTTTTCACCCTATTAAGATGCTGGTTGTTTCTTTGATTTATCTGATAATGAATTTTTGATGACTAGTGAGTCCCATAAAAATTGCTCTGGTGCTGACTACATTGATTAATAAGCCCAAAGAATCGAAACTGTCAGAAATTCATGTGCAAGACTAAATTACTGCCAAACATACATTAGATATTCCATAAAATATAGAATAAAAAAGGTTGATTTGGTAATTTTATCTTGTATCAATTTGCTTGATATAATTTACATTCAGGATCATCACTGTCAGTCCTTGCATACCTTTCCTTTTTTAAAAGTCAACATTAGAGTAAATCTAAATTTGGGAGAGCCAAGAAATGAAAAGGAAGCAAAATATCAAACAATAATCAAAACTTACATTCAGAATTCAGCTTGGAAATTACAACTAGTCAAAAGGTGACTAAACCCCATCTTCTCAGTGTTGCAACTTTTATAAGTAAAACTCACCTGTATTTTAGGAGTCAAAACCACCAAATATATATCCGTGCCTAAATCCCATTCTTTTAAAAAGGTGTTTTCTGGGGCCTTTGCATGTAGCAGCTTCTTGCAATGCATTTTTAAAGAGTCTTGGAATCTGCGGTGGTAGATCCCTTGGATAACTCCAAAACATTTAACATGCAGAAAGTCCCACAAAACTAGACACTGGAGCAGTAGAGTGGTAGGGATCTGGGTATATATGAATAGGGATCAAATTTCTCCTTTTCCTGTCAAGATGAACAATACCTACAGCACTGCACTTAGGATTTCCTCTATTTACATCTGCATATATTTACCATAATGTGACAACATTTTGTTGCAAGATATATGATTGTAGGATTGAAAACCTACCTGATTATAAATTTATAATTGGCCTTTATGGATAACAGAAAGGATTCAGGTAATCACTGTTCCTCATTTAGTGAAATAAACACTGCTGTCTGCATGTAGCACTGGAGCCAGCTTCTTAAAACATCTCGCAAAATTATGAAAAGGGCTAATATTCTTGTATTTATTATAACTGATTTGCTGAAGCTGGAACAATTGAAATGATCAGTATTTCAAGTAATCCTGCTTACTGAATACTTCACTTTAGACTGTAATTTCTTTCCCCAGTTTCCCAACCAAGTGTAATAAAGAAGAAATACTACAGGATATTTTTTTTCCTGGGTTATATGATACTAATTTTCAGTACATCAGATTTTTACATTATTAGCGCAATTGGGCACAAAATAGAGAAAAGTCATTGCAAAGCTGTAGTTGAAAGGACTTGCCTATACAGGATCTAAATCTGACCATCCCCAGCTTTAACAGAAGGACACTTCTTGATGGATGGAATGAAGTGGTGAAAAGCAAGACTTAGAGTTTGAATGGAGGGAAGTATTGAAATGCATGACTGAGAAATCCTGTGTCACACACAGTAGAAGCTCTTGAATTTTAGGTTATACTTTTCAAGAAAAAGTTAATTTTAATAGCAAGAACTTAAAATGAAACCTGATCATAACGATTTTCAAAACTGTCTTAGTTATAAAAGGCTGTAAAAGCACATAAAACTAGATAGCAATAATACATCCTGAAACAAAATCATGACTGTTAAAACGTTTGTCAGAGCTTGCAATACAAGTGGCTTCAGCAAGTTATACCAGAATCAGTCCCACTTCAGCCTTCCACTGGATGAACAGTTGATAAAGACAATCATAAAATTAGGGACACTTCTCTAACTGATAGCCTTCACAAGGAGAGTAAAGAAATTGCTACAGATCACACAAACTCACTCAAATAATGCCAGACTGAAATAAGAAACTGGGGTTCAATAAAAGCCTCTATGCAATAAAACAGATACGATTTCACAGAGTTAGAAATTGCAGACAGCTCTGCTTGATTATAAAAGTGCCACTTTTTAATTTATCCCCAAAATAAACTCAGCAAATGTGCTCAGTAACTCTTGTTGTTTCATTGTAAAGAGTCAAGAATCAAACTGAATAACAAAACAAGAAAGTAAATCAACTTAATTCTGAAGATTACAAAGGGTTAACAGGCTTGCCACTACTTACTGTTAGCTACACACATTTAGCAGAAAATCCATACTGCTACATGTTTTCCACATTAGCTCTCAATTAGTATTGCTGTCTGCTCTATTTATTCTTCTCCCTGTTGCAGTCTTGAGGATTTTCTTTAAAATGTTCTATCCTTTTTGTTGCCTACTGCAAAGCCCAAATTCTGTTCCCTGCAATATCCTTGCCAAAAAACAACAACAACAAAAAAGAAAATTAGGTGAAGCACCCTCAGAGAACATCAGTCAAGTTTCTTACTGGACTCACTACCTTTGGTTAGCAACAGTACTCAGAAATGTTGAGCAAACCCCTTGAATCCATTGGAGATGAGGAGCTGGACCCAACCTGCTCACACCAGCTAGAGCACAGAAGCATGCTATTGGATATGAAGCCTTAAAACTGTGGCAGTTCCAGTAGAGTCTAAAATCAGGCAACAGTTCATCATCTTTGTACACTAGACATAACATATTAAAAGGCATCATGGTTCATACAGTAGCTTCATACTAAGATGTTGCTCCAAAACACATTTTCCCAGGAAACATCCTGAAGCAATCTCAGGGCAATAAGAGTAAAATGAATCTTATGCTTTGCTTGACAGCTCGCCCTAACAAGCATCCTTTTACAAGGCTGTGCCTTGCTTTCTTTTTCTTAATCTGCTTGACTTACACTCTTAAATAATTTTAAGGTGCCTGTATCTAAACACTTTTTTAACATCCCTTTAAAACTATTAACACCAGAACTGAATTCAGTATCAGCCTCAGCTGATGCTGAAAGTAGTAAGACACTATTCCTGTACTCATTGACCCAAGGCTTCTTTTAGGCCTTTCAGATACAGCATTGAACTGTGAAGTGACAGCACACTTCAGTTATATTACATCTCATAAAACATTTTTCAGAGCCAATTGCTTTCTGGAAAGCAGTATTCACTCCTTTTTATTTTCTCCTGTAGCCATAACCACAATGTGTGGTATTACCTGCATACCTTATTCACAGATACGTAACTCTTCTTTTAGCTGTTTTAAAAGACAACAAGCACAGGCTCAGTTCATTAAGTGATCCAGGACAGCCCATATTTTCACTGGGGTCTTCCACCAACGTCCAGGTCAAGTATAGTTTTTAATCAGAAATTACTGTGTATTTGTTTCCAAATACTCAAGGAGAACATTGAACAGTGCCAGGTGAGATCTCTGTGGGGCACAACAGAAATGTCATTGTTGGCAATTACCTCCCAAGACCTATGAGACAGTTGCTAATTTTTTATTGGTTTATGGCAATTATACAGCACTCATTTTCCAATGAGAACATTGTGAAGCTGTACAAGCTGAATGGTTCACAAAATTCTACATAGTTAAATAGTTGCTTTGACCAACCAGATTTACAATGTTTCTTCAGGAAACAGTTCCCAAAATCATATCCATGTCTTAATTGTATGAAATATATCCATACAACAGTCACATTCTTTAAAACTTCCCTAGTAGAATCCCATGTCTTCTCTTTACTATTTAACTCAAAATTGATGCCAGAGTAAATTAGGTCACAATCACCCAGTTTGCTCTATTTGCTTTCCTTGATGTGGGAAGGATACTAACACTTCTGTCACTTCCTGGCATTTCCCTACACCACAACTTAAAGGCTGAACTATGCTGAGACCAGGCTTTGCAAGTCAAGTCTCCTAAACCTTCTGAGTGCACATTCACAGGCCTGGAGGTTTAAAACCATTTCCCACAACAAAATGTTGGTCAGGCTCCTACTTAGTGAACTGAGAAATAACTCATCTTCCCTAAAAGATCATCCTGCCTGCACTGAACACAGAACTTGACTTTCCTCCCGTCATCATTATCAATAAGCTGACCATCATGGTTCAGAAAAGGGCCCATAGATAGCCTAAAAAGATAAGACTCCACATTGGATCAGCCCTCTTTCCCACTGCACATAATTTATTCAATCTCACTTACCATATTCCTGCTCAGGGTGACATTTGCCCACAGTTGTACATCTCACACTTTGCTTGCCTGGCCTCCAACCTGTCCTTGATTCTCTTTCTTATTGTTTTTTTGACACATCTGTTTATCATTTGGGATTTTACCATAATTACCACAGATTTTTAACTCAACTACTGGTCTTGCCTTGCCCTATAGTTAGATGCAACTTTAGTTTGTTTCCATCCTACTGTTACTGTTTTGCTGTCTTGGTTTCATCCAATCCTCAGCTTCTGTGCTTTGTTCACTTCATTCCAATTCTTCTTCTAAAACAGCCCTAGACATCTGCCCCAGTGACTTAAGCCCTGGGTTATCATCCTTGACACGGTAAATGGATTACTGCATAAAATTCTAAACTTTATATGAAAGTTCACATCAGAGGGAACAGTAATATCAGTAGTTGGAGCAGTATTTATATGTGTGGTATCTGTATCTGTCAGATACATCAGTGATAGCTTTGTTTTTATTACATATCCATCTTAGTAATATATAAACACAAATATACAGTGATACAGTTTTACTTGTTTATCTTTCAACATGGGTTCCAGTTTGCTCTTCTTTAAGGAACAGTTACAGATTTGCATGTAAATGTTGTCTAAAGATGTCAGGACTCTGAGTCATCTATTTTCTCTGTTGGAAATAATGTACTAATATATTTATCAATTTTTAAAATACAGCCAATAAATACAACATTTGGTTGGAATACAAATCGGCATTTTCATATAAAATACACAGTACTATGCCTTTGATAAAACAGAACCAAACATAAATGACATTTTTATATTTCCCCACATCAGGTTGGCAAAAGATTTTTATTGGTGAATTAAATTTTTTTACTGGTACGTGACCAAAATGTGTGAACCAGGATTGTTAAAACTTACTTATTTCTTAGCTATGATGGATCTTGCTTCCTGCCATCTTTTGAGCGAAGGTTAATTTGCTGTGAGTTAATTTTCACAGGAGACGCAACATCTCGGAGAATCTCACCTAAGGTAGATCACTGCGGTCATCTCTTTTTCACTATCTTTACCCAGTCTTTGAAAGCAAGCTAAAGTACATGAGGTCACAGCTGGCACAGACAGTGCCTCCGCATCAGGGGCCAAATGGTAAAGATGCTGGGCTAAAATGTCACTGAAATACAGAAGTGAGCGTAGCAATGGGCTGTTGGACACAACACCTTCTGTCTTGTAGAGGGCCCAGGACAACCACACCGTGCAAATGAAAAGGCAAAACTATCACCTACTACAGGTTCATCCTATGCGCACATGCACAAGGGCAATCTCTTTAGGAGCAATGATAATACCTGTTCTGGAAGTGTACGTATTTGTGGAGCTGAGTCTAAGAGAAAACTAATGTGTGAAACCTTCTGTTCCATGAACTACCAAATAATACTAGTGACAAAAGAAAAGAAAAATTAAAAAGGAAAATAGCATTAATTATGGCCTATTTTCTAGCGAGGCAGGGCAGACTCACACTATCCAAGTCTTTCAAACCCTCACTGACCTCTGTGCATCATACGAACAGCTGAGGCATCCAACCACACACTTTTGAATCAGATCTACGTTAGACGTTTAAAGCAATTTGCACATGTTCCTCTCTACGGTCTTTATTTCCCCTCCAGATCCAGAATACTCACCATTAGAACTTACTTCTGAGATCATACCATACTCAATTCCATTCTTTTTGGTATTGTTACAAAATGAGAAAACGACTGGATAATACAAGGAGTTATTTAATTTTACTTAGAGACAGCCAAAAGAAGCATTCTCTCTATGTATCTAAGTGGAGAAAGGAACATAATGAAGATTTTTATAACCCTGAATGATTTTGTCCTAATGAATATATAATAACAAGTAATTATTGGGTTATTAAAAAATATTAGTCATTTTAAACTACTGCACAGAACTGCCATACATATTTATTTGAACAAGTTATCAAATACAGGAATAGTCAAAATGATATTTTGCCTTATTTTTATTAACCAACAACAGAGCTTTGCCTCTCTTAGCTTAATGTCAGTTGCACTGTACCTTAATATATATGGGCAATGTCATCTGAAATTTTCACTGAAAAGTCATGAGAGATGACTATAAAGATGAGTACAAAGGTCTGTCTGCACCACAGACATGCTGTCCTCCACCACAAGCAGTCACGTCATAGCCTCCTGCTCAAACTGATCAGTACTCACTTTGAAACAAACAAGTTCTTGGCCTTCGTTTCTTCTGTCAGAATGCCCCCTTAATAATTAGAGAACTTCCTTCGAATATACAACCTATCAACTTACTTGTATTTGTTCTGTCTTCCTGTTTTTAATGCCTTAAATGAAATCTCCCCATTTCCCTTGCAATGACAAATGATCTCTGTTGTCAGTCTTTGCTTTGAATGAACCAAATACCTTTCAAATTTCCTCTTCGCTCTTCATTCCTTTTATCATCCTATTATGCTACTTCACTTTGCCTGTTCCTGCCTGAATTCATCTTTCATGAACTTCATGACCAGAACTGTGCAATATTTCCTTTTCTGGGCTGGAAAATTTCCACTCTCTTAACCCAGCTCTGGAGACTGTGCTTCTCTTTCTCTTCCCCTCACTCAAGCATATACCACTGGTGGCTCACAGAATACCTCTAACTAATACACCCAAGGCTTCCTCTTCACTTGCTAATTCTTCCTGTGGGGCATGCTGATTCTCCCCTGTGCTGCTAGCTTTGTGTCATCACCAAATGTCACTTAAGTATTCCTGCTCTTTGTGCTAACATAAAAAAAAATTAAGCTCTTGCAGGTCCAAGACAGTGCTGCACACGTAACATCATTTCAGGACAATCTTTTCTCCTATTGGCTCAATCTGCTGATGCCTCCATCTCAGCCGCTGGTAATTCCCACTTCCCCAGCATGCTTCCCAAGCACCAACACACAGATTTTTTTTTCCCTCTTTGACCTCTTTTTCCACTCTGGGATAGGTGGTTTTACTGATCATCATCTTCACAACCTAGACAGCACCACTCATGCAGCTGAAATTAAACAGGTTTAACAACAGGTTTAACAATAGGTTGAACAAATAGGTTTAAGAACAGGAGTTATTTAAGGGTACTGTTTGTACGCTAGTGCATTACTCCAAGTATCTTGCCAGTCTCCCCTAGTTGTTAAAAAGAAATGCTGAAATACACTTTTTTAATATAACCCAGAAGAAGAATCTCTTACTTCATGACCTGCATCTGCTGCCCTGGAAACAGCTGCTACGTAATCTTGGGGGTCCAGTACAACAATTCATCTTCAAGAACAAAGGTGGGAAGACTATCTTTAAATAGAGGACAGAATCAAGAGTGAATTTTTCCAGACTGTCACTGCCGATAAAATAAGGTTTTCAATTACAATGCTTAGCACAGAACAGCCTGCCCAGGGAAACCTATGTTCCAATGCTGCCAAGCGATATATGCTCAGCACAGCATTTGTCAAACCAATTCCTCTGCTAATAGTTAATGTGTCAGTGGCTTGCTCTTTCACCACCTTTCCTGATAGAAATGTGAAAAGTGTAACTTACTTCCTTTAACAAAATACCTTGTTGAGACTTGACTCCAAATTGACTGCCTCATGGGGAAAAACTGCTTTTTAGAAACCTAAAAACCAGTGACTGTTCTATCATAATTCTGTCTCACTGGAATAAGGAGGTCAAACAGGGAGACAACAATCATTAAATAAAGTATTAAAAGGTGATTGCAGGGTTAACGGCAGCTTAAACAGGCTAGAAATCTGGATGCTATTCTAAGGACTCAAGATCCAGCAAATTATTTTGTTTTATTTGAGATTACACTGTCAGTTGATGATGACCACAAGAATGCTGTGACAAAAGCAAAATCACTACGCTTTTTGTTACAAGAACCATCAGGCAAAGGACAAGTTTTACATGCAGATTGATCAAGAACATGTGATCGATGCCAGAAATTTATCCAAAGAACAGCTTTCTGGATTAACTCTACTGTAAATGCTAGTAACCAAACTCACTCGGTGGTACCAACTGTACCTCTCAGCTTTACCTCATCTTAATAAAATCTCTAATTATCTTACACTGATCCTGAGGAGCATCACAGAATTTCCTTTCTTCATAGGAGCTTATTCACTATTTTCTTTCAAACATACATGTCTGTTTGCACTTGTCTAAGTACACTGTAAGCACTAAATCATACAATACATCATCTCTTTGTCAGAAGCTTAGAAGAGATCTATCTTTTGAGAATATGTTTACAACATAAAGGTCACTTGAAAGTTGACTAAAGGCATGAATAAAAAATAAAACATTTAGTCAAGTCCTCTGAGAAGATGATGTTGTCATTACCCTTTAATGTTTGAGTAAGTTCTTCAACTGCTTTTCAACACCATCATGACACCACATGGGGAGTTTAATGGCAGCTCCTGAGTATATATAGAAACAAAGCCAATACTCAGCTTACTAACTTAACTTTCAGAAAGTTAGCACAGCAGTCAGAGATTAAGAATCATTATATACTTGGCAAACTGACCTATTTCCAAATGATGCAGTCACAGGATGATATGTGCAGTGGGTGTATTTTAGCCAACAAAATCTAGCAAAGTGCCAAGAGCTGCTGAATTTCCTGTTAAGAATTAAGAGCCCCTCCATACACATTTTCTGGCACAATATATGGCCCATCTTTTTGTCAGTACAAGTCTTCCTTGAAAAATGAGGGTTGAAAAAAAATCACTTGGCATCATTTCTCATGAAAGGTAAGGAAATTAAAGGAAATGAAAGAAGCCACAAAGTAAGAAAAGCTGATCTTAGGGTCCTATTGGCTAACATGCTTCTAAGTATAGCGCAATTCCAGTTTTATTCTTGGTGCATGAGTAAAAGAGGAGTGTAAAAATGTAGAAGTATGTGAGACAAATGACATTTTATCTTTAGATATAATCATCCCTCATGGGTGTCATCCCTACTTGTCAATTAATCACTAGAGCATGAATATCCCAAGACAAAGCTAAAAATGGGGTCTAATTTTTCACTATATATGACTGAAACAGCCAGTACATTTCACAGAGGAAAAAAGAGGTTTGTGATCTATTTGGTGGTTGCTTCACATGGGCAACCTCACAGAATTCAAATGGAAATCTCTGACATTGACTGCTGCATACAATTACAGCTTGTGCCAGCCATCAGTAGAAATCTGAAGGTTTAGTAACATGACTGCAAGTGAGCACATTGCCAAGACTTACTGAGTTACCACTTTCTGGCTAAGATAACAGCAACTGAGTAAATATGATGTTCTAGTCATTGCAAACACAAACTAAAATGTATTAGCATAAACCACTTTGTGAAATGTAACTTGCTAAGCCCCTGAAACTTGGCATGAGTGACTGTATGAGCATACCCTCTCTCTTAGCTAATACAGACAATGCTAGACATGTAAACAAAGTAAAATCAGTAATTCCAGTAAACGCAATGGGCACAAGGAAACAATTACTACGTTTGGAGCTCAAAAACCATCTACTATATAGATGCACAGCTCCTGGTTTATGAAAGTCCATATCTTCCAGTACCTGAAAGTAAACTTACTGATCTGATTGTCAGCTGCTACTGTATGTGAGCTGTTCTCTCTTCTCAGTGTTGCAAGTGAAGTTATCTAAACAGCATTCTGTCTAATCATCTATTTAACTGTACTGCTTTGTCTCAGAGTACAAGTTAAGCTCTGAGGGTCTATCAATGTTGTAAATTAATTTTTAAATTTTTCTTTTGTGTGAATGGATCAAAAAAACTCTCAAGAGATATATTTTACTTAGTTTGATACCTTCAGATGAAATTACTACATTCACATCTCAACCTTGTCATTTGCTCAATGAGAAAAAAGACACTACCTGGATGTAGGCTCTGAAAGCAAAAGAAAGCTGAAGAAGGTCTACAGCTGTTAGCAGGGAAATGAAAAAAATCAAGATTTCATCACAAAAAGGAATTTTCATTTCTTCTGTATTCACAGCTTTTGTGCACAATAATGCTACTAGACTTGTTACGTAGATTGTGCCATTGCTTATGAGTTTTAACACCTAAAATCAAATGCAAACAGAAAAATGCATATAGCAGGTGGCATCCAAATAATTCTCAGATCACATATTTAAAGCAAACTGGAAAAAAAAAAAAGACAATCTTTTTTTCAGCAGGAAATCCATACTCTCTTTACAGCATGTGAAACAAGTACAGTCAAGATTCAAAAAGAAGTTGCTACTGGGATCCTAACAAAATTATACAAATATTTAAAATTTATTGTTTAAATATAAAATATTTTTATCCTGAAAGTTAGAAAAAAACCCCAAACCCTCGAATTTTTAACATCTGCATGCATTTGGTTTTCACCACTGATCTTTAAAAATAATGCTGTTTTAACTGAATGAGCCTGTACGATTGAAGTAGAGGCCATGAATGAGGCATGGAAAGATTCTTTGATTTTCTTTTTTTCCCTATTAATGTCTACAGTCTGATTTTGCTTAAACTGTTAACTACAAAAGCTCCAAATATTTACTGCAGACAAAATGAAAATTGGCCCATTAGCCAACAAAACACTGTTACACCTCAGCAAAGAACAAGACAGCAAACAATATATGGCTAATTTAAACTGAAGAACAATAGGGGAGCTAGTGATGAATTACAGAATCTTTTCTGTCAATTTTGATTGCACAAGAAAAGCTGCCAGAGCAGTTTAATATATCCACAGTTATAAAATCTCATTTTTTCCCTATTATAGACACATAACAACAGCCCCTACCCAACCAAACTGAATATGAGTCAAATTCACAAAACTGCATTTCAACCCTTGAAACTTGGCTGTCCTCATGGTGCCCAGGGTGGTGGGAAGTGCATGACGGTTCCTGAATTACAGTGTTCAGCAAACAAACAAAATTGAAGGCAAAAAAAACATTACAAACCACCAAGAGACCTAGACGCAGCTACGGAATGAACTGCGGAGAAGGGATGGTCTAAGGAGATAGCTCATTTCCTACACCATGTCTGTAGTACAGAGTACTACTGGAAGAAGGGTGTTGCAACCTACTTAAATCTATGAATATATCTATCTCAAGAACATGTATTACAGTATAAATATCAGGACACTTCTGAGACGCACAATTTTTGTAACCACTCTCCCATCTGTGATCCTTTTCACTCAAACTCTGTAAATTAAGAACAGCCTACAAAAGCCATTGCTGGATCATTTAATTTCACACACTGCTTCCAGGAAGACAGCATCAAGGTTGTTGCCAGATACATAAAAGCAACTTCCCATCTGAAGTTTTACTGTGGACTGGCAACATGGACATTTTTACAAGAAAGAAATATTTCAGTTCAGTGAATGATTAAAGACATAATTTCCTAAATAAATGCTTAGCACTTGTACACAGAATTTTGAATTAAAATAAAGAAGTCCCAGTGTGAGAGGTATTTTTTTCCAGTTACATTGCTGAAGAAAACACCAGTACCTGTTTTGAATTACTGGGGTTGTAGACTTCTGTAAACCCATCCAGATTAAACTAGGTTTGAATCCTGGACATATCCTTCAAAGCACAACAACCTGCATCCAGAAACATTTACAAATATCTATCTCAACTTAAAATTAGTACTTGTCAAAGGCTTGTCATGATTGCTTTTTCACATCTCGTATGTTGCTTAACAGCTCTTGGAAATGAACAACAAATGCAGGACAATATCAAATAGTCTCTGTGCTTTCCAAACATGTCTAAATCATGTTTGTTTACCTTCTTGCCAGCAAAATTCCTTAATATAAATGTACAGGTTTGCATATTTACCCTGAATACCAAGCTATTGAACAAATTATGAAAGAAGGGTATAGCTGGTAACACTTTGCCACACACACCACAGGAAAAAAACCCAAAACATGGCCACAGTATATAATTGACAGGAAATACTTACTATTTGTATGTTTCTGAACGAATGTATTCAAAAACATGAGATACACCCAGCTGGAACTGGTCAGCAATAGGGGTAACCCAAGGATTATTCTCTGCTTTGAAGACTTGCTTTTGACCAGTCAAATCCAAATTACCTGAAAGGGATTAAACAAAACAGCATATGAAGAAAGTGTGAAATATGGAAAATTTAAAAGAAATATCCTACTGTGAATAGAAACTTTTTTATTTGTTTCAGAGTACAACCATAATAAAAGCAAATATTTAATAAAAGCAAATATTTCAAGTCTTAAGTGGAGATGAAGAGGATGACATAATAGTTCCCATCATGATGGATGCAGTTCTGCCCTATTAATTTCAGTGCTACCACATATTGCTCAACAGGATTGAACTCAGCCCACTACATAGAGCATTTATTCACCAAATTAGTTTTAAGCAGGGCTTAAGAGTGCATAGGTGTTGGGCTCTCTCTACCACTTGCAAGAGTGAAAGGAGAATGAGAATGGGATAGGAGTTTGCTCTGCTGAAACTCAGCATTCAAAGCATTTGTCGATCACTGTTCCAAGCACCATGTCAACCAGTGATGCCCAATACACTTTTTGCCTTCCCAGTAGCCAGCATGATCTGTGGTTACAGTTCTCTATATTGTGAAAAACAAACAAAAAGTGTCATCCTTGCAATATGTCAGTTTTAAGTCCTCCTGTCAGCTGAATAGGTAAGAGACCTATTGGGGGTTTTCTTGGGGATTTTTTTTGTCGTTCACTTTGTAAATGTTTACCACCCACAAACAATACTGTACATGCTCTGCTGAAACTCCTCATGACTATGGATATGACATGCTGAATTCCAGGACCATCTAGCCATTGACATATTTTCTTGCGTTCTTTAAATCAAAACAAGAAATCTGTGCTACATTTTATATTTGTTTCTGTAAATTTTATGATGAAGAGAGGCCTACCCTCCCTCCCGCGTTCTACAGAAACAAACAAAAAAAGAAGTCTTTAGCTATGGGAAACAAAAGACAAAATTGCAAGGTTTTGAAGACTAACCGAGTCAAGCTGTCAGAGAAATCTGAAATCAACGGGCTGTGCTAGCTTTTCAGAACTGAAGGCACTTCTGTAAGCTGCATGAACACACATGCATGCTATGGGAGCTACTGCAAGCTGTGTGCTTGCTGGCCATTCCAGTTGCATGTTCCACATTACAGTTAATTCTTGATGTGCTGCTCTCTGTAAAAAGGGTTAACACAATTAGTGTACAGACAGACCATTATACCGTGTGAGATGTCATGCATCCCGTATCGGCCTATCAACAAGTTACCATTACCTCAGCACGCTCATCTGTCAGCTGTCTGGGGCCTGTTCTTTTGAAATAACAACAGGCAGGGAGCACTTCACCCCTTCTGTCAGTCAGACAGCAATTGCCCTCACTGCCTCACGCTTCAGTGAGCCTCGTTAGGAGCCTTGCACCCATCTCCTTTATTAAGGGACTTGGCAGCCCCGTTCTAACAAGGATCAGGAAGGATTAAGTACTGTGACAAAGAGGACCTAATAAGCTAGAAACTGGTGTGTTTAAATCTATGCTGGCTCAAGGAGTAGGCTCACGCTGCTCGCTATTCAGTTTTCAGGCACAGGCCACCGGGGAAGGAAGCCAGCACCGTGATTAGCCATAACCCCCTGACCATTGCTGCTATGAAGATCATGTATCACTCAGGGGCTTGCTTTACAATTGCAAATCGGATTTTCCATTTTATTACCTGCAAAAACCTCACACACATTGCTTTCCACAACTACCAACACTGTACGCACACACTTGTAATTACAGCTCTGCAAGTACTGCGTCAAGGTAAACTGATCAATCTGTGTACAACTAACAATAGTTAAATTTGGGGAGGCAAGCATAGCCACATCATGGGTCAAATTTAATGTTGTTTACAGGAATAAGTCACAATTCCCAAAATCTCAACAGTCAGGGTCTCAGATGAATCCTCTAACCCTGAGCCATGTCAGAAATCTACTACCCAGGGAACACTGCTGTGTTTCCATTCCCATGGCAATGTGTGCCCACTTCCATTCCACATACTACATGGCCCATTAAAACATCACTAATTATAAGTACTATTCTGTTACAGCCAAAGAAATCTTACAGCAAAAAGAGGACTGCTCAAGCAAAATGAACTGTAGGCGCCCATGCTAAAGCAATCACTTCATTGCCCTCCATCGTCTGGTTTTCCCCAAAGTGTACTGGAGGCAGGTACAGATATTACTTTTTACCTGCAGAGAGAAGAGCCAGGCAGGGCCCTTAGAGTAAAATTAATCTAATCACAGAGGAAATTGGGGCTTGCTGTAGGACATTCAGAAGTCCCAAGTCCCAGTAACATCTCAGAAACAGTATGTGCTGGGGTAATCAAACACATGAGAGCCCTGCATGAGTGCTTCTATCCCAGTGCACCAAGACAAACCCAGGAGCATGGAAGAGTTATTCAAACACGCCTGAAGCAATGGCTGGTACTAGGCTCACCGCAGGATTGCTATGTATCAGGACACCTTACAGATGTGTCCCTTCCCACCCCCAACTGCTTCCTGGCCTAAGGTGCTTTTTTACGACAGCACTGTGCTAAGATATCCTGCTATTCCATCCTTGCAGCACTGGAGTCACAGGCCAGGGAAAAAGACATGGCAGATGAGCCTTCATGCATATTGTCTAACAGCAACATCAGCAGAACATTATTCTTAGGGCTTTAGGGAATTTATATACTGCTCTGCTACACAGATCACATCAAATCCCTTGGATATTTTTAGTAAGCAAAATATAAAATTGCCTCTAGTAAAAAAACAGTACCTAAGATTCAATCACAAAATATATTAGGAGTTTGCATTGGTCATCGCTGGTTCATTCTTTCCATACACATCAGCCTATTAAAAAAATGTTTATAATCTCTAAAATTTGGCATAACTAGTGGACTAAAATTGTATTTCTTCATAATGGAGTTAAGGATCCTGATATTTTGCCAAACTGAAAGAGATTACCTCTTCTGCACTAACAATCAGAAGCCTCTGGTAAGAGGGGAGGAGAAGGCTGTACTTAAGACTAATCAGCACAGCCCCTTTCCTAAATCACAGAACTGTTTTTCAAATTATTTTTGGGTGCTTTTAAAATTATTCTCATAAATAAATAAATAAATAAAACTACACATCCCAGAACCCAGGTCTAACATGCTTAAATAACCTCCTAATTTCTAAGCTTGAAGAGTGTTTTTGTTAAGCTTTCTATCTTGAACAGATTTTCAAGGAGGAAGAATGTAAAATGGACATATGCTGCAACCAGTGAGCAGACCAGAAAAGAGAACAGAGTCTGGAAAAGAGCAGAGATAAATGTGTAACAGCTGATTGCTGTGGATGACCTGCATAGAATAACCAAAAGCCTAAAACAAGCCAGCTGTGAGGTCCTAGAAATACCTGATCTTGGCATGTATTTTCCTGTCTCAGCAGTTATTGTCTCTAAAGATGATCCTGTACCATTAAGTTTGACAGACTAGTGTGACTGACCTTCTGTGTTTAACTCATTTTAAAAACAAACTGTTCCTGCTTAAATTTAGAGCTTCCACAGCCATGGGTGGACAGAAGGGACACCTGGTGTGACAGTGCACACATCCTGCATGATGCTAAAGGGAAAAGGCAGCTACAGATTCCCTGCACCTCTGTCAGTAAATCTTCCCTGCATTTGAGCTAAAGCATTATAGTTTATGCTTCTTGTTATTTTCTTTCAGTGCTGTTGAAATAAAAAGCGGTTTGTGTGAACATTCATATTTTGCTCAACTGCCTGCAAAGGTCAAAAAAGAGCTCATAAAAGCGAATAAAATGCAGCCTCCCACAGTCGTGTTTGCACAAAGTGTCAGAGCCAGTGATAATGCTACCTATCACTTTGACCATGGGTGTCTCTCCAGACTTCCCAGGCTCCTGTCCATTTGATACTCACCTCTTACCAGAGGTAAGCACCTCTTACACGCAGCTAGCTATAAGCCCTCCATCCTCTTGTGACGCATGACATATGGAGCGTGTAATATTTACCCAATGTATACTTAAGGTATAGCAGGGTATGAATAGTGTACATAGGCATTACTTCAAAGCAAACAAAAGAAACCAGAACAAACACAAACCTGACTTGCCCTTTCCACTTGAATGTCCTTTGGCAACACTTTAAATACTTTCAAAAATTAGAAGGTGAAATAAAGTAATTAAACAACTCTGACATTTGAGAACTGAACATTGGCATTCAGCATAAGAAACATGATCCTAGCAGTAAAATGCCAGATCAACGATTCTTTGTAATGGTTTAAATTCATCCCTACTGCAGCTTCATTAAGATCAATGGAAATAATTTTTAGCCTGTATATTGTTGAGTTTCACATCCGTGTCTCGTTGGTAGTCTGACTTCCAGCCTATACTCCACTGCACTGGCCTGAAGGAGAGTCCTCCAGCTGTAATACATCCCTTTTAGCAATTCTTCTTAAGCCTGCAATTTAAATGTTCTTTCCCTTTACAACACAGTTCTTACTCTCTGTCACACATAAGGACAGGAGGAATGAAATTTGTTCTATTTCTTTATTTAGATACAAATACCCATGAATCCTATTTTATTAAATGCTAAGCAAGGGACCAATCCACTACACTAAATTTAAACTTAAGTTATATGTAAAACTATGTCTGTCCTGGCTTGTTTTAGATTTGCTTTACACTACAGGGCTTACCATTTTTATTACTTCTGTGGCATGTGCTTTGTCTCGATAGAGATACCAGTTTAAGCATGGGGGTAGAAGAAATATCATGAGTATTATGTCATAAAAATGATGCCAAAGGAAGTAATTTTGAACAGTGTCTTAAAATCAATGATAAAAATGGAAATCTATACTGATTTCTATACCGCAAAGTGTTATCAAAATCAAATTATTTTTACACCAATCTTAAGCACCTGTAAGCTGTGTATTGGTAACTTGTATCACCCCTGTAAACAAGATCATCTTGCTCTGAAGACCTCTATTACTTTTGAAGTATTAGTAACAGAAGAGTAGATTTAAACAGTAATTATAAAGGAGCAGTAAGACAACAGAGTGCAAAGACTGCTTGTACATAAGTGAAGTGTGACTCAATCTTTTTGGAATCAGCAGAAATATTCACAAAAACGTTCAGTATGATAAACAAATCTACCACTCTATTGCATTATGTTGAAAAATAAACATTTGCTTATTGATGAGTTTCTATGCAGTAAAAGAAAATAATTAGTAAATCTAAACCTAGACTGAAGCACCTCCAAAAGATTGATCCCAGCAACACTTTTGCTCTCTCACTTCTACATTCTTGTACTAGAGGTCTAACAGTATCATGTGGAGTCACCAGCACTTCAGAGAACACCAAAAGATCTTTTGTGGTAGTTTCATGAAACAGGAAAAGGTTCAAGTCTCAAATAACAAGAAGTCAGTTTCAGTACGTACAAATAAACCAAACAGATACTCCAGAGCATCCAGCAGACAAGAAGCAGGTTGCAAGTCTTCCCCTGACTGCTTTCCTGACCACACAGACAGGAACGTGTGCAGCCTCACCTGTGAGGTTAGACAGAAAGCCCCAGGGTAAAGGGAAGACTGAAAGAGCAATTTGAAAACCATACACTAACACCTAGGCTCACTATCAGTTTTACAATTATTTTCAGGGACAGGAGTGCAGATACTGTAATATCACAGCTAATTCTAACAACTCTTTAGATGTAAATGAGAATTTATGATAATGAAGTCAGAGATTAGACCCCAGCTTGAATGGTCATTTGAATACATCTGACAGTAAATCTCCTGTCAGTTCAGTAACTCAAGAGTTTCACAAAGATATTTCAAGTGAAAAAAAGTCTGAAAAACATCAGGAGATAGGGGCTCTGCCAGTGGTGTCTTGTTCAAATGGTCCAGCAACGTTAAAATGCATCCTTTATTTTGCTGACCTGAGCTGTCTTAGTTCTCAAGCATTGCTGCTGCTTCTGCTCATCAGTAAGGGAGAAAGATGACCTTTGCTTTCTTCTCATGGAGTTCGTGAGGATCAGCAGCTAAGCCCCTTCTCACTTCCCTTCCACAGCTTAAATAAAGACTCTGGTACAATCCCAGAATAGCTACTCTATTTGCTTTAACTCTTAGCAAAAGCATCACAGCTGCTGAAAATAAAGAAAGTAAAAGCGGACCAACTACGTCTTGAATTCTTTACCCTAGACATAAAGGTGAAGTGATACAGAGCGAACTGGTATTACCTCAGCTACCACTACTACAATTCTATGGGAAGAGGATTTTACTCTCCAGCACTGTTCCACCTCAACCTCTCACAGAAGAGAGTTTAAAACAAAGTGAACTTAGTCCTGGGATATTTATATGGAATTCCAGCAACATAGCAAAGGTCAGCCAGAATCATTATACCAAAGTGCAATGGGGAGTCTGGCATGAGGAGACTTCCACTCCAGAACATGCCAAAACAAAAGATGAAGCCTGGGAAAGACAACAGAACGGATGAAATGCTGAACAACTCCCTTAAACCACATTTCAGATTTTAAGTATGGGCAGAATATAGACCTAACCTGGCTGGGCAAGCTCACATTTCCATATCCAGGTGACTCTCTGGGAACAAGGGGAGAGCCCCAGCAATTTCTATCATCACTCCACACAACGAACCGGATCTTAGCAGGACAACTAGTAGAAAGAGTAAATAATATTAACATTCCTGAACAAAAGCCTCAAAACAGGAACTTATATTCAGTGCAGCACACGAGGCAAACAGCATTCTGCAAATGGCCCGTACTTCCACATGACAAATCGCACCATTTCAACAGCCAAACTCCACCACACAGCCTTCAGGTACCAAGGCAACCAGCCCAGATGATGCCGTCATGTGGATAGCTAACGGGAATGGCAGAAGAAACAGCATTTTGACAAAAATCCAAGAAGTTACTTCAAAATGTTTCCTATATTTTTCTAAAAATATTTCAAATTAAAACTCGACTAAATTAATTTCTCCCACATTCCTAATGTGAGACCATTTACTAGAAGACCTACAAGTACTGCTAAGTTTCACTGATTTCATTCTCTGAAAGGTGACACGTTGTGCTGGAAATACCATTTCCCACACTGCTCTGTGTAACAAATGTCTATTGCTGACGGGGAACATGAGGCACAAAACTGACAGTCACTGCTAAGTACACACAGTGAAGAAACCAAAGAAACACACTATGCAGCAGACAGGTTTTAGAACAAAGGGAATTAACATGATGTCAAGACAGTTTTACATTAAAGACATTTTAATGGCACAGGAAATACTACAAGCTTAGAGGATCGGCATCCCAATTTATTTTGAAATATATGGCACATTTTTTCCAACCTAAGAAACTCCCCTGGGATTCTCAATTACATGGGAATTCAACAGAGCATTATCTCTTTGAAGGGTCCAAAATCTAGTTAATTTGAAAATGAGAGTTCAAAAAGGATGCATTGTACTGCTTTTGCCCCACCCCTTTGAAGCTTCCATTCAAACACAGGTTGCCAAGTATTCAGAAAACTAAAATCACTTTTGAGTCCTATAAAACATGCAAAATAAACCAAATTTAAAAACAAATACAACATTTGCTCAGATTGGCTCCAATTATGGTTCTCTTACCTACCACAGCTCCAACAGAACAGATGAAATATTTTCTAACAGAGGCATCATTATTACGCTGATGGTACTTATAATCAGGGTAAGTAGAGACAACATTAGGAGGGCCTACACACACACAGTAGTCATCTGAGAAGCAGCAGTAGGACTTGCATATTTTGAAAAGTAATGTAAGATTAAATCTGAATCTTGGGAAGAATCTTTCGCAAGAAACGCAGCAGTGTAAGGAAATGAATTCCTGCAGTGTACATCTAAATGATGGGCTACAGAAAACATCTTTCTGTGTATAATGCAACTGCAGAGTTGCCATCTCTTCCCATACCACCTTAACTCCCATCAAGTACTTGGGAATCAGCCTAGTCTCCAACTACATAAAAAGTGTTGGGTTTTGGTTGTGATATTTTTGTGTTTGTTGTTTAACTTAAAATAAGCCTGAAATGAAAACCACAGTTAGAATACTCACAAATGTTCAGAGACACTTTTCTTCTATAAATAACCTGCTTGTGACCTACCTTGTTACAGAGTTTTTTCTATTATTCTTTAAGTAATAACTGCTACACCAGTAGTCCTAGAAAACAAGTAATTTTGTTTATCCACTGGGAAGTTTTACAAAGCTCTTTAACTTCTTACACCACCTTTGCCTTCTATCCAAACGTAGAAACGGGCATTTTTTTTCTTTTCAATTGCAAGGTATCAATTAATTGTTCCAGTTCAGAGCTGGTGTCTGAAGAGCCCCAGGATGCTCAGGCTTCCAACAAGCACAGCAGACCTGTACTTATAGGTGAGCAGTGTGGTGGTGTGACACAGGTAGAGTGCAGTGACAGTCTACTGCAATAAGAGAAGTTCGGCACTTACGTCAAGCATATTTAGAAAAGAAATATCTTTTGTGAAATAAGTGATTCCGATGTTTGCTCATGCCTGTTATAATTACTTAAGTAAACCACGATTTCGATTAATATTAATTTGAACAAACAACTGCAGCAACTACTTTGAGTAATATAATATTCGTTCACAAATTCTAGAGTAATTTCAAAAGCCTAAACTTCAAAATGTCTTCTTGTGAAGGAAGTAAGGAGACCTTAGCATGATTTCTTGAATCTCACATTTAAAGCCAGTCTTTGTCCATAGAAGATAATTTAGCTGCTCAAAACTAAAAACTGATGAAAGAACTACTTAGCCATTCTGCCATACAGATCTAATTCATGAAATGTTTCACCCTCCTTGAGGAGGAAACATGGCTACTTACACCATCAAGGGTTTTTTTTCCCTTTTTTAAAAAGCTTGAATTTTCCACTTTTCAAGTACATACCTAACTTCACAGTTTTGATAGCTTCTCTCTTTACCTGAGAAAATCATTTGATAAACTAGAACAGTATTGAACAGTAAGCTTAAAAGCTACTGGTGCCAACATTCAGTTTTGGAGAAAGAGAATGGCAATTGAAAATGCATCCTTAGAAATTACAGTTCTTCCCATAAGCATAAATACGAGTGAACTCCCTGTATGTGAGTACACACGTGTGTTGGCAGCAGGATAAAGAACACAGTCAACATTAGAATCTGGGTTTTTAAAATCATACCATTTGTTTTCACAGCAAATGCGCTAGTTATGTTTTCTGGGTGGCTATTTACATTTAGCTACAACTTTGTGAATATTCTGAACATTCCTGACTGTGATAAGAAAACCTCTTACATGGCACAGATGGGTACATCCAGATGACCATACAATGAACTTATAACACTACAGCTGATCTTACTAATTGCATCTGCCACTTTATGTGGTTCATGTTTCTACTCGGCTTTCTTTCCAAGCACTGTTCCAATTGTTAAATGGTCAGAATACACAAAGTGACAGATTTAGTGCTTCCCTGGCAATTTATATAACTGACTGCAACTCTGTTGTTGCAGTGAATCATGATTTATTTGTCTCGCAATGCAGCACATAACCTTTTAAATGCTAGGAAAAAAAATGCCAGTGCCTCTTTAAAGTTTATATATGACTGCCCACCACCATTCCTCATGAACGGGGTTTTGAGAGACAAATGATAAAAACAAGCTGCAAATTCCACCCACCTACTCCTGGTCATTTCCTGTGTTCATCATTCACACGTACTGTATTTACAGACAAGCACCCTCACCCAGAACGCCAGCGTACTCTCCTAGTCCCTGCATTTCCTTCTAAGCAGGAGTATTTCTCTTAAATTAGAAATAGGTATTCTCTGATAAACACAGAGGAGGAGAATACTGGTTTCCCCCAGGCCTCTTACTGGTATTTGCCATAAAAAATCTCACAGGGTGAAATTAAGAGCAGACTTAGCGTTTTATTTATTGGTATCTCTCTCCATTCCAAAACTAGGATCCCAGTACCTATCTCTGGCCTCTTCTCATACCGGACACTCCATATTTTCTTCTGCACTTATCTCCATTACCTTTAAACACCACAGAATCAGAATTGTTAGGGTCGGAAAGGACCTGCTTTATGTACTCTCCCCCACTGCCTTCCCCTCAATCAAATACAGTTTTATTCTGGTGTTTTATATTGCGCCCATGTCCACAGTAAATGAACATCTAATGACTCATTGCTGTCCACCAGTGCCAATCAAAAGCCTTCAGTGCCTTTAATTATGAAAGTGATAATGAGAGAGGAAAGATTGTTTACTTTAACTGGAACTGCAGTATCTCCAATTAATGCAAATAAGACCTGCTCATTGAAAAGCTATTTATCCAGCATGCACAGCACAAAGTGTTTGGATAGCTCCTCTTACATTATAAATCAATTTTAAAAATTTAGGAAGGAGAACTCAGACAACAGATAAAATTGGATTTCCCTCAGATGACAACTATTAGCAGTCCATGTATTAGGGTGCAACATTCACATACAGCCTTTACACTGGCAGACTTAAAACTGTCTGCAAAGGCATGCTTCTCTAAATTGCCTTAGCTTGCAGAAGAGAAAACAAGGCTGCAGAGATGAAGTAATTTCTTCTATTCATTCAGGAGATTCATGCTTGCCTGTGGCCTGCTCCTACCTGATCTCAAACAAGCCCTCCAAAGCCCAGCCTTGCGCTCTGTTCACTAAAATCCATTCCCTAAGTGCTTGCCTAGATGTTTAATAAACAAGGAAGAGCATTGCTTTGCACAGTAAATATGCTTGCGAATTGCATAAGTTACAAATCTAGACTTCAGTGCAATGTTTTCTGGAAATATACCACCAAATCTAGGTTTTTAAGTGTCTGAAATAGTTCTAGCACTACACACGGCATAGAGTGCAACAGAAATGACGCCAGCTAATCATGAAATGAAAGAGTAAGACCATCAAATGAAAAACTGGTAAATTAATACATTAAAGTATCATTTATAGAATAGCATTTGAGTCATAGAGAAGGAAGCTGACAAGTATTTAAGCTGTGCCAATGCAGCTGATCCTGATCAGGCAAGGAAAAATTGCAAGCCTTTTTTCTATGAGATTTTTATATTGTTCTATAATGCAAACAAATGTTAACTAAAAGAAGAAATGCTTCCCTTGGCCATCCCAAGTTTTGAAGGTCAGTGCAAAATAAACATCATGAATTTTGTTTCAAACATTTAGGTTTGTTTTGGACAGTGATGGTAAAACCATTTAAAGTGAATTTGCTGTTATGTTTGTAAGGCAGCAGCATGTTTAGAACATTTAACTAGCCACAGAGAGTGGTTAGAGTCAGTGCAGCACTGAACTTCCACTATCCAGAAAAAGACAAAGCTATAACTTAGGAAGGTACAAAAAAGCAAATTTACATATACTACATGCTTCTGAATATTATTGCTGTTGAAAGAGACTTTCTAAATGAATATGGCTTTGACAAGAAGCTAATAAAAGTGTACTTGTGTCAAGGAATAAACATCTGAAATTAAGAAAATGAGAGCAACTATCATCTACTGGGATGAGGCAGAACACCCAGCATCATATAGTCCAGTAGATTGGCAGAAATAAAAAGAAAATGTTGAGCAAACAAATAAGAATCAAAGCAATCATCTTCCCCGACCTCACAGAAAAAGCACTTTCCTTTGCACACAAACAAAGAACACACACTGCAGACTCTCACATTTATGCACACAGCTGACACAGTCTCTAATGGGTCAAAGCAAATTCTTATGACAATAAATCATTTTGCTTTATGATGCTGACTTCAGTCACCTATCTTCCTGAGTTTTGGGGAAGTACTACTTGGAAAGTAGTAGCAGAAACAAAGAAGCTTCCCTATGTAACAGTCTACAATAATATGAAATAAGGAAGCAACCCTGTGTAACAGGGGTTTCAATAACAAGTAATTGATGCAACTACAGTATTTTGAGTAAAAACATTTTTTAAAGATTGTCATAAGAGTTTTAAGAACAAATTCTGGCTTGGGACAAACAGGGAAAACCTCTATTGAGGTTAACGCCCCTCACAGAAAATGCAATACTGCAATGTAAATTCAGCTTATCAACACGTTTCAAAGAAAAAGTCCATAGGTTGTAAAGAAGCCATTTCTAATCATATTTAAATGGCCAGAGTCACAAAATATATCAACTAGCTCCACTGCTTTAGTGAAAGAGCTGTCACCTCACTAAGAAAGGCAGGCTACTGAGACAGAAAAATGAAAATTTCCTCTCATTTAGCTGTATTTTACCCTTACTTGAGCAGACTTCCATTTTTACAGGATCAGTCACAAAAAAGCCACTTACGCTGCTGTCATTTTTGCTTAATCTAATTTTGACTAATCCAAAAAGTGTTCTCAAAACCCAGCCAGAGACAAAAATAGTTTTGCAGACCCAATGTTTATTATATGCCATATAAAGTAAGATGCTATGTACCAATAGGCAGTGAGGTGTACTAATAGACAAGGAAAACGTAACATATAAAAAACTGTAAAACCAAGCACACATCATCATCTGGCCCCTTCTGTATATCCAGTAGCAGCAAAAAAGTGAGTGTTTCTCAGGGGAAAGCATGTATTTCCAGCAATGACAACTTAAGCACAATCATTTCTTGGAGCTGAACAACTGATTTCATTTCAGAGGAAACACACTGCATTGTTATCATTATTATTATTTAAATAAATAAATGATCATCCATACTCTTACCTAGTTCTGGGGGCAGCACAGTAAGGCGATTTCCCTGGATATGAAGTTCCTTAAGCTGAGTGAGCTCACCAATTTCTTTGGGCAGTGATATCAGGTCATTGTCTCTAAGACTCAGCTAAGAGTGAATATAAAATAGTCAAAACAATTATCAGTTACCATAAAGCAGTCTAAACCAGAACTGTATTCCCTCTGCCTCTACCTTTCTCTTAGACCCCAATTCTTCCAATTTTTTACAAGTGCCTACTGGTAAACAAGAAACAGTTCCAGGTGTAGTGGTCTATTCCTGCAAACATTCCCTACTACTCCTTAAACTGACTGGATTCTATTCCTACAAGTGTTGCAAAAGCGCATCGATTTTCCAAGAATTTAGATAAATTACTTACTATCTGCAACTTTGTGAGCTTCCCAATATCTGGCGGCAGGATTTCAAAATCGTTGTCACTTAGATAGAGTGCACGCAGGGTGGCTGCAAATTAAATAGCAATATATAAACAGGGTGGCATATAACCCAACCATTTGAGGTCTAATCAATAAAAAAGGAGTCAGGTTTGATTAATAACCCTGACTTGGTGAAAAGCCTTAACATATTCAGGGCTCACAATAATAACAACCAGGTCAAACTCAGATTTACTGGCTTATTGTATTGTTGGTGAGTTCAGGAAAACATCTATATTTGAAAGGAATGGCACAGTTAACAATTTCTACAATAGTAGACTCTGGCAGGTTCTGGCATATAGTCTTGATGCCTAGCTGTCAGAATGCAGTCATTACTCTTTATTGCCTCTGATTCTTATTTATTAAATCAATCTACATCATAAACAAACATTTAAAAACAATCATCTGAGTTTTTTTCACAAACATCTACGTCAAGCTCTATAAAAAGTACAGCCTAATGCTAGGGAAGAGATTAAATGAGAGCAATATAGAAGATTCAAGCTGTATAATTTGTAATCTCCATGCTTAGTCTCTACTAAATTCAGAGAAAAAGAGATGACCCAGCCCAACCATGTAGCTTGCTATTACAGAACGAGCATACATGACAGTTTGGAAAACAAAAATTAAAATGGAGACTCACAAAGAACTGTTGGGCGCAGCAGGAAGGAAGGTGCTCAGGTCAGCAAAACCTCTCCTCCCCACCAGAGGAGATCCCACTTGACTTACGCAGTTTACTCCTCCTCCTCCTCTTTTCATTTCATTAAATGTGACCATTTTTAATAACGCTGACTAAAAATTTCCCTCTGACAGGTTGCAATCGCAAAATCGCTCAAGCAGCAGCACTCCTTCTCTCCCCTTGCCTGTCACTTTTGCTGCTAAATGCACTGATCCTGAAGCAACTTCAGCAGAGCACACTGAAAGGACCAGTAAGGTAGCAGAATCACTGAAATCCAGAAAGTGCCAGAATTCAAGTTGCTTAGGCAACCACAATGCAGCCCTTTTGCACATATGCATTGCAATACCTTTATTTTAACTCTGAGTATTTTTAACATGTGCAAAGGTCAGCTTAGCTCTACCATTGCTGTGACAAGCTTTGCAACCTTAGCATACTTTTTAACATACTGGACACTTCAACTTCCACATGCTGTTATAACTATTTCAGTAATGAACCATCAGGAACACTGCTGTTCTCAGAGCCAACACATAACAGCTGCCTTGCAGAACAGTTTACTTTGCCCTGAGGCATGCAAGCTTCCATGAAGTTTTAACTGAGTTCTGGACCCAAGGAAATATTACTCTACAGAAAACTAATATACCATTACTAAACAAGTTTTCTCATGTCCGACAGTGTCAGGTAACTGTATATCAGTGATAAATACTGCTGAGCTGTGTAGAAATATTCAAGAGATACTCAAAGAAAAACATAAATATCACAATAATTCTGTTGGAGTTTGGTCTCCATCAAATAAATTCCAACTGCAGAAAGCAATGCATCATATCATAAACATTTGTAGAGTTTTTAGAAAAGTTTCTTACTCAGATAGAAGAAGTTTCCTGGTAGGGAATTTTCATTTAAATTGTTGTAAGTCAAGTCAAGAACCTCTAGAGCTGGTAAAGAGCCAAATCCCCTAGGCAAGGTGTTTAACCTGTTCATGCTGTAGGTAAAGAGGCAAAAGAAAACAGAACACGACATCAGTATTAACTTTACCTAGCAGGAATGATATAAGCAACAAGAGCTTAATTTCTAAAAACTACAATCTACACCAAGCTTTACTTCTATTTTGAAAAGCGCTTGATGCTAGAGGACACTGAGCAAGACTTTTGCAATGCAGGTTGTTTTTTTTTAATCTCCTTTTCCCATATATATGCCCAAAACTGAACCACTCACAAGGGATCCTCTCTGTTAGGTCAATCAACAGCCACACCTCAAACACAAAGCACAAGGGAGAAAGGCATCGCATCACTACGCCCCTGCTTAAACAGTTTGCCACAGAGAAAACTGGTCCTTGGTAGATGATCTATCTTCTGACTGAACTCCAAATAACCTTTTCTCACATCATCTTGGCCATCTGCCATTCCACCATATCACACAGTTCTTCACTACAGTACCAAATACAAAGAGGAATACCTCAACTGCACAGTACCCACGTTCACTACTAATTGCTGCTGAAACCCCTTCCTAAGGGTGGCAAATTTGTATCACTAGATAATTACTGATGCACGTGGAGCATGAAATAAATGTCAGTCCTCTGACTGATGAGGCTTAGTCTAAATAGAGCTCTTTCAGCCTGTCTTAAGAGGGTTTACAATAGCAGCTGGAAGAACACAGGGAAAGCCAGCAGGAAGAAAAGGTTTCTCTGATAACCTGAAGCAGACAACCTACAGAAAACAGTAACTTCCCTCTGATTTCAAAGGACTTGTACAAGGTGATCCAGATAATCACTGGAGCTGCTGCCGTGACAAAGAAAGGCAAGGAGCTGGAGACCATATTCATAGAATATAGTCTCTACTGTTTGTGTATGAGCTAGAGCTCCGTCTGCCTACACAAACAGAAAAGAACTAGCAGCTTATTATTCATACCATCCCTGTTGCATGTACACCAAACATATAGCTTCCATGTACGGATCTTGCTTCAGTTGCTACCTGGGTTTGAAAGTGGAACAGAGAAGATTGGCATCTTCAGGAAGAGCATGTACTGGGAGCTATTTTGAAGAACTGTATTTTATTCTTATGTGATGATTGGAAACAGTCATGGCCTTTCATGTATCTCTAAACATATTCTGAATTTGACTTGACTCTCCTTTTGATGCAGAAGTGATAAATAGCAATAGCCAGAACAGAAGCCAAGAGGAGATGAAATGTGAACGTATGGAGCGTGATGCAACACTAAACACTGAAAACACAAAGTATTGACAAAGTCAGGTACCCAAAAATAATAAAGAACTCTGATTTCTAAGGCCTTCCCCCCCCCGTGTAATGTTTGTCAAACACTTCATAGAACAGAACCATAGAATAGTGAGGGGTGGAAATTACCTTAAGATCATCTAGCTCCAACCCCCCCTGCCATGGACAGGGACATCCCACACTAAACCACGTCACCCAAGACTCCATCTAACCTGGCCTTGAACACTGCCAGGGATGGAGCATTCACAACCAATTTGCTCCTATCCTATTAGCTCTCCCCCTTGTTAGAACAGCTCCATCAGCCTCCAGTAGAGCTGGCCAACAGTTGCTATACTATGTGATAGATAGTATGAAATACACCTATAGGACAGAAAATAAGCCCATCTTTGATAAAAGTTCTTCAAACACTGAATTAAACATACGAGCAGCTGCACCTCCAGACTAAGCATGACAACTGCACGTGAGCAGAGGAGTAGCACATAACGTTTCTTTTACAGCTCTCACATACTAACCTTACCTTTCCTCTCCCACTTTTGCATAAGCCAGCCCTACTAGAATAAGATCCTGGTAGAGATCAGCCCTCTGCAGCTAAACTCCAGAGGAAAACTTCTTCCTGCTTACCCTCTTTAAGAAATCCTACCAGGGAAATTTACCTAGTATCACTGTTGTAGTAGTAGCTATTAAAATACAGAAAAGCATTCTCCATTACTACTACCGCAGACTTGTCACTGTTTATAAAATGGTTTTTTTTATATTTTTATTTTTATATATTTTTTTAATGGAACTGCTTTATATTAAACAGGACTAAAGAAAACAGCTCCTCTTTCACTAGCAAGAGAATAAGTGGTCCTGACAGCCTTCAATTCTCTAAGCAAGAAAGAGGGAGAGAAAAAGCATTCTCCCTGTTGACAACAGGTAGCATGGTATCTACTCTTTGGCACAGAAAAAGAATCAGCTGAAAGGCCTTGCCCAATGCTATGTAGCCCTGCAGAAGTTCAAATACTGAGCTTGTACCACAGCAACCAGGCCATATTTGCCTTCCAAATTTTTAGTTTTTCTTTTAATCTTTCAGTGCAGCAGTACACCTTCCCACTTTCCACCCCACCATTTGACTCTTCTGCACCAAACTCCTCCCCAGAATAACCTAAGCACTTATTCAAGCTTCTCCTCTGCCCCTTGTCTTGATGCCCTGTGTGTAGAACGCACTGCAGATAACAAGAGGGCTTCTGGCCTGCCCCTAGCAAAGTACTGGGGCAGAAAGAGTTTCCTCTTCGCTGACTTCATTGACCTCTGAAGCAGAACCTATTTTGGAGAGCTAAAGATGGGCTGTCAATCCTGTACCTTTAAGATAATGGGTAAGGAGAGTATTAAAAAAAAAAGAGCATCTGCATGACAAGATCCTGGGCTACATGAAGGTGGCAGCTGTGGCTCCAGACCTAAATGCCTGCTGATCTTAACCAAGTGGACTTTTACATTGCATTTTTTTCCATTAATGAAGACCAGTATTTGAACTACACTAATGCTTGCCACTGCTTTAATCCATGGAAAGAGCCCAACTTCTTTCCTCCATTTACTGCAACACATCTATATGCAATTCCAAAAAAGTGGATTCAACCCCTAAGATACATAGTATCCCAATAATGAAATAATATTTGCTCTGAAAAGCAATTCCAGATTCAAGCAGATACTAAGACATGCTAGAGATCTAAAGTGACCAAATAAAGACCAAAGACAACAGATCACCATGAAAACATTTATTGGCATTCAATAGTTCAAGATGCAATTCACTTATCAGCACTTTACGAAAGTATCTAAAGCAGGATAAAGAGAGCTTAGCCAAAATCCTGTGATATTTAAAATAGTAAAAAAATCTTCAGTTTAAGGTGTTCAGAGGTTTGGATTTATAAAATACAAACATTTTTTCTATGACACACCTGGGTCAGAGTAATCTCAGGCACAGCTACAGGTCGGGCAGAGAAGAGATCCAGAGCAGCCCTGAGCAGAAGGACTTGGGGGTGGTGGTCGATGAAAAAATGAACATGAGCCGGCTTCAGTGTGTGCTTGCAGCCCAGAAAGCCAACCGTATCCTGGGCTGCATCAAAAGGGGCGTGACCAGCAGGTCGAGGGAGGTGATCCTGCCCCTCTGCTCTGCTCTCAGGAGACCTCACTTGGAGTATTGTGTGCAGTTCTGGTGTCCTCAACATAAAAAGGACATGGAACTGT
>JANRGW010033031.1:0-65410 GCA_024733675.1 Psilopsiagon aymara | reverse complement strand
TATGAGGAAGAAGTTCTTTACTGTGAGGGTGGTGAGGCACTGGAATGGGTTGCCCAGGGAAGTTGTGAATGCTTCATTGCTGACAGTGTTCAAGGCCAGGTTGGACAGAGCCTTGGGTGGCATGGTTTAGTGTGAGGTGTCCCTGCCCACGGGAGGGGTGTTGGAACTGGATGATCTTAAGATCCTTTCCAACCCTAACTATTCTATGATTCTATGTTGGTATTTGGAAGCAATAGTCCCTGAGTATTTCTGCTACCTGCAGAAGATGGCCGAATGTTCTCAGCCCTGTGTGCCCAGATAACTCCTATAAAAGTTGGTCTAGATTGAGCCAGGGCCAAAACCCTGCCAATGTCTAATGTAAAAGAAGGTAGCAGGCACCTTTACACTTCAGAGCATGGGTTGTTTTCAAGATGTGTCAGCCTGATTCTTTTTTAGCACAAAGCAAAAGTAACCGTGATGCAGCAATTTTCTCTGGATTGCACTCTAAAGTGCACAGCAGGCTTTTTTCTCCCCCACACCTTGATTTCTTGTTTGGGGATGCTGTTTGTTGCTTAGCTACTGGATGCTGCCAGAGCTGAAAAGCATTGCTTGCAGTGTTGACAAGAAGGAATTTGCTCTTTATGGGGAGGAAAGGAGAAAGGAATTATCTCCTGGAGATGCTGCAGGTACAAAGCAGGCAATAATGTGGTGGGAAGGATGGGTAACATCAAGGAAAGAGACTACCAGTACATCACTCTTCTAGATTTGGTTAAAAAACAGCAGCAAAAAGTCTTAGGCCCTGTGAATGTCACCAGTCTCTAACAAAAAACCCCAAACAAACAGAAAAAGAGCAATAAAACCAGACAAAAACACTGCTAGAAGCTGATACCATTCTCCTGATGTGAACCCCGTTTGAGCAAGAAGAACCCATATCCCTGATCTTTAACAGTCTGTTACCATTAATGGTGCTGCAGCAGCTTTGTACCTGCAAGCAAATTTGCTTCTGTGCAATTTGCACTTTTTTCCATATTCAGGAAGTAAGTGGGGTTTAGAATTATTTTGATTGCTAATTACATTAGTTTTACATGCTTCTGGCTTGCTTCAATAGGCATTTAAGAAGAGAGACTTTTAATAGAACATTAATATGGAGAATTAAACAAACACCTTAGAGTAATGGAAAAGCTTTTAGCTTCAGCTTTGAACTGAATTACGACTGGGTTGCTGGATGAAATCTCCTTTTGTGCAAACCAAAGGAGGTCTGTTATCATACATACAATATCACTGTCTGCCAGGAATGCTGACCCTGCAGAATCACATGCAGCCCGAGCATAGACAGCTCTTGGGCTGCCCAAGATAGGGTACAAAGAGGGGCTATGGGAAGCAGTGACAGGCAGCCAGAGGCAGCTGATCTGTGTTTGCTCCCATGGCCAGAAAGTGAGCATCCATTTGAAAGGCTTCAGCCCTGTCTGCTTCTGCTCTCGCTTTAAGACCAGGCTGCTGCTTTCTGCATCTCTCAGTACAGAGTGGGAAACTAAAGAGACTGAACTTCTTCAGGCTGTCACTGGTTCTTGAAATCAAACCCAGAGCTCTTGTTCCAGTTACTGTTTTGCAAACACTCTGTATGTGGCAAACCCACATGCTGGTATCTCTCGAATAGTGGATTTTTTTCCTGAGCTCATACAATGTTTTAATGTAACTGGTACAGAGATGTGCAAAAGCTCATTTACATAAAACTTATGGTGTGCAAAACTCACTGTTTTCAAACAGCACTGAAGAATATGGCTTCCTGAATTTATTTACTTGGCTATTTGTGGCTGAGTTGCCTAATGAGAAATGTCCAGCGTATTTTTAATTGTTAATATGCAGCTGCCCAGGCAAAAAAGCACTGTAACAGCCCCCCAGCTCTTTCTGCACACAGTTTTGCCTCCCTAAGCTGGTTCAACAGAGGCTGAGGTCCATACCACACAGAAACCTGCCATAGAAATGGCCACACGCCTCCACCTTTGGACCTGGAGCTGCAGTCTAAATACACTGATTCGGAAGTCTCTGGGTCTGTGGATGTTTCACTTTGGTTTTCCTTCCATCTCCCTTCAGGTCTGCATTTACTGTCTGGTGCCAGAACCGACAAGGCAGAAGGTTTCCTCTGGCTTTTGTGGGCAAATGTTCACACTTCATTAACCCCTAACCAGCCTTATTTCCCCAAGGGGGGACACCAATCTTTTTGAGCATCAGCAGGATGAACCAAGTACAAGGTCTATGAACATGGACAGAGGTGTGGTTGTTTGGTTTCTGGGCACAGATGCCCCTTGGAATGTGGATGCCCCGAGACATGAAAACCTTTTGACCAGTCGTAGCACATGGGGTGGATTTACTGCTGGCTAAGCCCTATGCCTCCGTATCATAAGGCATTTTATACCCAAAAGAGCACCAGACAGAGCCCAGCTGATGTCAATGAACTGGTTCCCACTGACTGGGATAGTCCTTCAGTGACCCTGAAGGGAAAGATGATTGACTGAAATACTATATACTATTGACTGACTGATAACTGCAAGGGAGAGTCAATGACAGATTTTATTAATGCTTAATTAAGACAGATAGAAGAAGATTTCCCTTGGCTAATTTGCTCCCCTGAACTTGTGCTCTCTCTATTTCAAAGTAAGAGAGACTTAGAAAGTCAAAGCTAATGTGTTGAGCATTGCAAGTAGATCCATTTGCCTGGAGAAGGTAGCATAATCCCAGCTGAGCCTGGAGACTATCTCTCCAAGGGATTCTGTCCTTACAAGAAGATAAGGCAGTCAGTGCACTGCCAGAGCGTATTTATTATAGAGAATAAACCAGAGGACAGCAGCTCTGCCTGGCCACTGCCCAAACCACTGCAGAGCAGGCAGGTTGGACTGGCAGGCTTTGTGTGGACAGCACCAAAGCCCGAGCTGCTGTTCGTGGCTGCTTTGCCCTCTTGTTCCGATCAAAGTGTGAGGAAGGCAGCTGCCCTCTGAGCCTACCCTGTGGTGCAAACTGAGACAGAGCATCTTTAAATGGTCAGGGGAAGCAAAAAGGACTCGTGTCACCTCCTGAACTGTGCATCCTTCTCACCAATGCCTGTGCCATTCCCGGTGCAGCTGATATTTTTGTGATGGGACATTTGTGGATGGAGTAGTCTTGCATCTCTTGGGCATAGTCACTCTCTGAGTGATTCTCTGAATGACTTTAGGGATTGACTTTCAGATCTTCAAGACTTTCCTCCTGTGCTCAGGATGCCTAGAAGCAGCCTGGCACCAGTTTTGGTTTAGAGCAGACCACAGAATCATAGAATCATTTAGACTCAAAACCACCTTTAAGATCCAACTGTAAATCTATTATTGCCAAGTCCACCACTAAATCATATCCCTGAGTGCCTCATCTACAGGTCTTTTCAATACCTCTAGGGATGGTGACTCAATCACTTCCCTGGGCAGCCTTTTCCAATGCTTGACAACCCTTTCAGTGAAGAAATTGTTCCTAATATTCAATTGAAGCCTCTCCTGGCCATTTGAGGCCATTTCCTCTCATCCTATTGCTTGTTACTTGGGAGAAGAGACTGACACCCACCTTGCTACAACCTCCTTTCAGGTAGCTGTAGAGACCAAAGAGGTCTCCCCTAAGACCTTTCCTCCAGGCTGAACAACCCCAGTTCCCTCAGCTGCTCCTCGTAAGACTTACAAAACCTCATGGTAGAGTCCAAACCCCTGCAGAGACCTCTAGGCAATGCTGTAATGACTTTTATGGAACCAACAGTGCAGATTTCTATGCATAATGTATGTACACAATTTAAAAGAGAAAAGATAAACCAGAGACATTTCAGTGGCACGGAGCCTGTGTATACCCACACTTCAGGCAGCATCAGTTATGCCAACAGGCCCACCCCAGAACAAAAGCAGTCACACACAGGGAAGCAAGCCCTTCTTCCAGGAATATCAGGCAGCATAGCATATCAAGTCCTAAGAAAACACTGTGTTCCCCCAAATCAGTTCCATGTGTAGGGAAAGATTATTTGCCACAGCTTTTTTCCAAGGATTCTGTAAGAGAGAAACAGTAATCAAGATGTGCAAGAGGGAACATTTGTTCTCATGCTGCAAACAACATCAAAACTCAGGCAAGGAAGCCACTAGCCACGTTCAGCAATGCACTTCACCTTCCTTGAGAGCAATCATAATGGTTTTTGTCCTAAAAGGAAAACATGTAAATGAAAGCCAAACTGAGAAATGTCATAGAAATTACTGCTGGATCTGAAGGTTCCACTGTACATCTTCCTGATCCCTCACCTGGTGCTTGATTTGCCTACATAAGCAAAGCACCATACAGATGTGTCAGGAAAAGTGAGTTAAGTGGGCAATTATAAATGGTCAGTGTATCTGCTCCAATGCAAACTCTGTTCTGACTATGACCTGCTCACCCCTCTGTGTGTCAAGAAGTTCAACAAAGATCAAAACACCAGATTAGAACCATTGACTGGTTTAGGTTGGAAGGGACCTTAAAGCTCATCTGTTTCCAATCCCCCTTCATTGGCAGGGACACCTTCCACTACAGCAGGTTGCTCAGAACCCCATCCAGCCTGGCTTGGTTCTAGTATCTGGTGAAGTTGCCTATGTACTATTGCTGATGTGGTTGTTTCCATAGGTGGCTGCCAGCAGTAGGCTGCTGGGGAAGGATAAGCAACAAGCACAAAGCTTTGGGGACAAGGGGTATTTGAGGGCACATCAGTCTTGCCAGCCAGGATCTCCAGGGAGAAGCCAAGCTAATTCTGACCCAGGAGAAATCCTTGCTGGGGAGAAACTAACTTCTTATCTTTTTTCTCCCTGTTTTGAACCTTGGTCCAACACTCCTATGCAAAGCAAAGGAAGTACCTAGCAGTTGCCCTTGTGGAAGGCAAGACTCAGCCTACCCCTTCCCTGCTGCAACCAGCAAAGACCAGCTGAAACAGGGTCCAACCACTCCTCTGTGAGCCACTTAGGACAAGGAAGAAGGGAGGATACCTGCTGGCCTGTGGCAGGATGTACACCTGCTTGTACCTGCTCCTGTATCCCAAGGCAGACTTTGTCTTGGGGACAATGACCACCAGCTCATCAGCTGAGATACTTCTGATGGAATATTGCCAAGGGACAATCTTCTCAATATTCTTTCACTGAGAATATCCAATGCTTTCATCTTAAAACTGCAGAACATTTTATAAAAAGAAATTAGACTTCCAAACACTCCTAAATGCAATAAAGTATTATTAAATCACCTTTCAAAGCCCTTATTGTGCTGGTTTGGGCTGGGGGTAGTGTTAATTTTCTTCATAGAAGCTGGTGTGGGGCTGTGTTCTGGATTTGTGCTGGAAGCAGTGTTGGTAACACAGGGATGTTATAGCAACTGCTGAGCAGCACTTACACAGAGCCAAGGCCTGTTCTGCCTCTCACCCACCCCACCACTGAGTAGACTGGGGGTGCACAAGGAGTTGGGAAGGGACATGGCTGACAGCTGATCCCAACTGACCCAAAGGATACCCCAGACCATACAGCACCATGCCCAGCATATAAAGCTGGGGAAGAAGAAAAAAGAGAGAGAAATTTGGAGTGATGGTGTTTGTATTCCCACGTCACCATTACTTGTGATGGAGCCCCACTGTCCTGCGGATGGCTGAACACCTGCCTGCCCATGGAAGTGGTGAACAAATTCCTTCCTTTGCTGGTGTTTGCAGCTTTTGCTTTACCTGTTAAATTGTCTTGATCTCAAACCATGAGTTTTCTCATTTTCAATCAGTTCTCCCCCCCATCCCACTGGGGGTGAGTGAGTAAGCGACTGCATGGGGCTTAGTTGCCAACTGAGGTTAAACCATGACACCTTATGCCTGACAACTGAGCAGTTTTCGTATATTTGATCACATCAGTTATGCTTCGTTAGTGAGTCTCTAAACATCCACTGCAAAAAACAGTAGAGAAAACTCATTTGATTCTGTTACTGCCTTTGAAGAGTGTGTCATCCATTACTGTGTTATGGGTAAAATGCTTTCTCTAACACGATTCTTGTGTAAATTGAAGCCAGAGGTTTGATTTTCATTCTGAATCATCAATCTCATGAGACATTGTTCTGTTAGTTTGCAACCAAAGATTATATAAACTAGAGGTAAAATGAAACATTTCTCCTCTCTGCACCAAGTTATGTGTTACCCACACACACATGCACAAGGGATTCAAACAACTGTGCAGTCACATAGTAAAGGGAGCTCCCACCACCAAGGAGCAGGGCAGAAGCACTGGTCCATGTGCCTCTTCTAGGCTCAAGAGGGTCTTCGTGGCATGGCTGAAACAATGGATTGGGATATATAAAATTCACAATCCAACAGACATTCATCCGAGGATTGAATGAGGCTCCTGTGCGAAGCAAAATGGTGTAAATTGTCTTGAAGTTTCTGGAATGAGGCAAATAACCTGAAATAAATAGTCAAAATCAGCTCCAAATGAGGGCAAGAAGAGTGGGGCAGGGAGCAAAGGAAGACAGGGGTTCTAACAAAACAAAAGCAGAAAAAGCTGTTTGAACAAAATGGTTTGTTAGACCCAAAAGGAAGAGGCTTCATTGTGGCTTTTTAAAAGAAATCCAACCTAGGCCCATCTCTAAATAAATACTGCTTCAATGTGAAATGTTTTAAATGTTCTGCCTTAAAATTGTCGGAATGGAATTTTCCAATTTTTCCAAGAGTTTTTCCTCCCTTTAAAATGGCTTAAAGACTTGGACGCGAATTTTGGGTTGGTATTCATGCATTCCAAAAGGCTTTTTATGTAAAAAGGTAAAACCAATTATTCTGACTTAATCTTTTTCACTTGCTCTGATCCAAAACATCGTAGTCACATTACTACTATACTGCAGCAAAAGTTTTCCCATTACATCCTCACTGCAGGAATTGAATCATACTCATTTCCCACACTCACTCTCTGCCTTACTGTCATGGTTTAACCCCAGCCAGCAGATAAGCACCATGCAGTTGCTCGCTCACTCCATTCCTCCCAAGCGGGATGGGGAGGAGAATTGGAAAAAGGTAAAACCTGTGGGTTAAGATCAGAACAGTTTAATAATTGATGTAAAGCAAAATATACTACTACTATTACTAGCAATGACAAGGGAGATAACATGAAGAGAGAGAGGAATACAACCTAAGAAAGACAAGTGATGCTGATTGATACCCAGCCTGTCCCTGAGCAGTGATTGGTGGCTCCCAGCCAAGTCCCCCCAGTTTCTGTACTGGGCATGACGTGCTGTGGTATGGAATATCCCTTTGGCTAGTTTGGGTCAGGTGTCCTGCCTCTGCTCAGCTTCTTGTGCCCCTCCTCACTGACAGAGCATGAGACTGAAAAGTCCTTGATTAGGGTAAGTGCTACTGAGCAGCAACTAAACCATCGGTGTGTTAGCAGCATTGCTTTCATACTAAAGCTGAAACACAGCACTGCAGCAGCTACTAGGAAGAAAATGAACTCTATCCCAGCTGAAACCAGGACATGTACACACCTTTGCAAGGTCTGCCCAGTACACAACAGCAGGACACCTTATTCTTCTTTTCCTTTAGGCATTATCGTACCTAGCAAGATTAACATTTTTCAGTGTGTTTTGCATGCTAAAAAAGGAGGGCAATTGTTATTGCAGCATTCATAAAGGTACAAATAAATACATCTATTAAATAGATGCAAACACAGCCAAACAGAAAAACAAACCCTTTTCAGATAGTCTTCTTTCTTTTTCTCTACCTGTTTACTAAGAGGTTCTTAAATACAACGAACCATGAATAATGATCCTTTGGCTTCCCTCCTACACTCCAAGTTACCATTCTTCTATAGCTGCATAACTGACAGCTTCTAGTTATGCACAAGGCTCCTCAACATTGCTGTTAATCATGGGCATTGTATTGCCAGGATAAAATAAGAATAAAATAAGTGTAACTGATTATTGCCAGGATAAAATAAAACAATTTATAAGTTAAAGATCAGCCCTACTTGCTGCAGTCTCCTCAAAGCCATGCAAGTGTGCTGGTTTAGATCCAAGAGTACCAGCTTTTGTCAACAGCCTTTAAAGGACCTTAATAGAAAATAGTCTGCAAGCGGCAGGTTCACATAATGGCTTTCCTCCTTAGAGGCTGCAGTAGTGTTCAGAAAGGAGAATACAGCTGTGGTGGACCAGTGGAGCTGAGTCACTGCATAAGCCAAGCCCATCAGTCATGGAGCTATAGCTCAGGACTTAAACAAGTGCAGAGCTTTCTAGACACAGTTTTGAGGCATGCTCTCTGCACAGATACCAGCTTTGGAGACAGCAGACCTGGAAACAGCTTCCAAGACTGACCTCGAAGCAAGAGCACACAGCAGTTGGCTCAGCAACCCACGTCCAGCATGGATGGCATGGACATGCTTGGGGGCTATTTCTGCGGGCTGTGGGGCAAGAGATGGCACTCACTGACCTGAGATCATTCACAAAGAGCAGAGATGAGACACACAGAGTGGGCTGCTTTGGGTAGTGCTTAGGACTCAGCCCTTAGGTTAACAAGTCAGTGCTTTCCACTGATCAGTTCACAAAGCCAGTTGCTTAATACCATATGAAACCAGAATCACAGCACACACCTGATCTCCAGTTTCTCCTGGTCTAGTTCTCAAACCAGGAGGCACTACTCCCACTGTTCTTCCCTGCTACCAGCAAGTAGTGTTTGATAAGAACAACAGTCCATCCCTAAGTCAGAAGAATAATAATTCCCTGAATTACTGTAATTGAAATGTAAGCATCTGTATGTTGCAGCCCTACCACGTGTCTTGCACAAACCTCTCTCACTGGTATTCCATGGTGAATTCCATACAAACACATCAGGAATTTTACAAAACACTGTCAGCCATGCTTGAAGTTGCCAAATATCCTTGAGACATTTCTCTCTCTTGATAATAATGCAATGCACGACAGCCACAAACAGGTAATTATAACTTTTTGTGATGGTGTGAAGTTTACTGCATAAATGGGGTGGAATGAAACAGCAGTTGCTTGGTTCACTTTCAGTATATAGAATACACACTTAAATATATAATCAGAATATATTTAAGTCTGAATTGTATATGTTCTGCACCATTATATCCTCTTAGGGCTGGCAACATCTGGAATCTAGTGAAATGCTGAACCAGCATCACATTACCCAGGACTCCCAGCTGGCATCAGCACTCCTCAGAGTGGAGGGTCTTTAAGATGAGTAGTTTTGCAGCAGCAAATAATCCCAAGTAGTGATTCCCCTCCAAAACCACAGACTGGGGTGCCCAATCCTTCAGCTCACCTCCAAGCAATGTATTAAACCACTTCTACAATATTTTTATTACTTCAAAATTGGAGTTCAGACTGAGTATTTAGTTTGGGATGGAGAGAAGCTAAATTAAAGCAGAGGTAGATTTTTAACTAAAAGTATATTTCATTTCAATGGCAATGGAAAACTTCAGTTGAAAAATGTTAAAATGAAATGCTACTTTGGTTCTGTTATTTCCCCAAGCAAAGCAATATACAGAAATCCATCCAAAAAGCTTAGGTGTTCCCATTGCTCTGAAATTACTGCTGTGAACTGAGGCAAGAAAAAACAAATTCCAGCTAGTCCTTGGCAATAACATAGCAAGGGACACCATATGGAGTGGTATGTGCCCAGGAATCATTTAGGGCTCCATATCAGAGTGAGTGGGACAAACAGTAACCACTGGATTTTGCCTTTCTGGTCTTCTTGCAGGTCACCATCCAGGAGCAATCAGAGGGAGCAGCAGATTTCCAAGGCCTTTCCCCCTCTTATGTCCCAGTGCCCAGGGACATCTGACTCTGTGATTTCCATATTCACTTGATTGCATGGCTGCTTGCTCCTGGGAGGTGATTTGCTGGTGTTATTACATGTAGTCATGGGATTAATTAGTATGGGATCTGAACGTGGCTGCTCGTGGTTCCAGAAGTTAGTAGTTTGAGGTTATGTTCTACAAACAGTTGTGGCTTGGAGCCCTGTATGCTGTCGTCATTTGGGTTATGACTTTTGTTAGCACACAGTCATTACTCAGCTCTGATAAAACTATATAAGAGAAAGATCATGTCAGTAAAGCTGATAAGAAATTAGACCCTCTCATGTTCAAAGACAGCTGGTATCTTGTTCCAGGCATGGTTGAATAGGGCTGACAGTGGAATAAAAAGTTATTTGCCTTAACCAAATTCGCTTTATAGCAATAAGTATAACTCACAGAGAAGAAAACGTATATGCAGCAGATTGCTCCAAGTAACCATGAAACTAGATGGCTGGCAAACACTTATCTGAACAGCTTATCCTCACACTGTTTCCATTACTCTCACTGGGTAGGCAAGAAATACCACGAAACAACATGTTCTCTGGGAAAGCCTGAAGGTCCTAACCCATATGTCAGGAGCAATCATATAGATGTAGGGCTGGCTGCCATTCAGTAAACGTTGATCCTTTTTCAAAGTGGCTGCTTTGGTTGCTCTTTGACTTTTTGAAACACATTATAAAAACAGAGGAGGGTAACTGGCTCCAATAATGGAGCAATCACAGCAAAAGAAGAAATAGTGTTATTTAAGATGTTAAAATTTGGCAACATTTGCATAAGTTTAATTTTTGAAAAAAAAACCATAAAGTGTATTTTTCCCCCCCAAATTCAGTGCACTTCTTAGCACTATTCTGTCTGGCAGAAGCAGTATAGGAATGCAGAGATGCACCCACTTCATTATTGTTCATTTTTGTGTTCTCACATGCATAAGGCAGATTATAACCCAGGATACTTGAACACCAGTAAAGAGATTCACACTGCATCCCTCTCTTTTCCTTACATACTGCATTCTGAGAACCAAATGACAGATTATGAACTCACCCCAGGGTTCCTGAGCTATTCCATGGTGCCTAGGGAAAGTGTGCGAATTCTTCTTACACCTCCTCCAACACCACATTCTCCGTTGTCACTAATAACACGAGCAATGGACTGAAGCTGACCTTCACAGTGCTTGGAACAAACTGTGATTCCCATACTGCTTGGGTGACAGTGTGGTCCAATGCCTTTAAGTGCAGTTTATCCTTGGGCTACTTGTGAGCCCAAGTTCCATGTCAAGCATTCACACCTCCATTTTTTTAATCAAATAAAGTAAGTTGAAAAGTTTAGAAAATAAAATACTCTTTTTAAAGGGTTTTTGGATTTGTGAAAACACTGCTTAACTGCTTGGGGGTTTCTGTCCCTGCACCAGTTGGAACTGGATGAGCTTTAAGGTCTCTTCCAACCCAAACCGTTCTAGGACTCTATAAAAAACAAACAGAGTGAAGAGGACAAAGTCTCCTCTTCCAGTGCTTTACAAGTGAATATTTTCCAGAAGATTGAAAACCAATAAATGTAAAGTTATTCTTAATCTCTTCTGGAATAAATCCATTCCTAAAAGTGGAAAGCAAGCCAATTTTGCACCCTAAATCTTTTGCTCACTCACTTTCATTCCACTTGGAGAGCTGCAGTAGGAATTCAAGGTTGCCAGATGCATGAGGCTTTTTTTGGCATTGCTTGTTGCTACAGAATACAAAGCCTAGAAGACCCAGGATTGAGGCTTCCTTTTTTCCCCTTAATAACTGTACTATATTGTCATTCAGCCTCACAGCAGGGATGCAAAACTCTCCTTTGAATTACTGGCATGTCAGTAACTCATTTACCATATACTGCTTTCTGAAGGAAAAATACCCTCCAAAACCCATCAAAGAGTACATTTCCTTTGATTTGGACATTTCCAGACCCTTATTTCTCTGACAGATTAAGTCATTTGTGCAATGAACTCTGACACAACTATTATTACCTTGGTCCTTGTTTTCTATATGCTTTTTTAGGCACTTTTGTCACCATTGTTGGTGACAGCATCCAAATATCTTGCTACATTAGAGCATCTTGGCCACATAGGACTGCTTCTTCTGGCCTACCTCCCTCCCTCCAACTTGCTCCTTTCAAAACATCTTTCCATGTGCTACTAGATAAGCCTGGCCAGGTTTTGCTCTGATTGTGAAGCAGCTTGGACTGGAAGATGGGGAGGCACAGGGCAAAGTGAGCTCAGAGTGTATTCTCCCATCACAGGACTGAAACCATGTCTGTAAATCGCAGTCACTTTTAATAATCTCTTGAAAACTTAAATCCCAGGCACTCAATCTTGTAGAGGGAGCTGTACCTCCCACAGCAAAACAGCAATGTCTTTCCATCTGCCAAGATACAAGGAAACAGGATGACTCTCCTGACCATACTACACAGTGCAAAGAAACCGTACATCTCTTCACACACAGCAAGCACACTGAGATTCACAGGGACTGGAAGAATGGCTCCGCTGTTTCTCCTCTCATTTACTCTGTAGAGACTTGTTGTTAAAACTGTTTTGCTTTTGATGTATCTGCATAGATTATAAGCAGACAAGCTGCTGACCACAAGGGTATACAAACAGAGTTTGCCTGTTAACAGCTCACACTGTGTTTGTTCCGGGTCCACAAAGATTTGCAGTTCCAGAGCTGAACTTGGGGTGAGCAGTTCAAACAAATCCCAGATCCCCAACCTGAACTCAGTCAAACTGCTCAGTTTCACCTTCCATATCAAAAGCATACATAATTATAGAGATAAAGGTACAAGGAGCCCTGATGTACACAGAAGGCTGGTAAACTCTAGCCGACACCTGGAGATGCTTCCCTTGTGCTTAGATCTGCTTGGAAATCACACGTTTGATTCTTCATTTTTAAATTAACATTAAAAAAGCAGTGACTGCAGAGTTGCTTTCACAGGCACATTCATATACCAGCATTTCCTGAAGAACTACTTCTATTGCTTTTCTGCCACTCAGTGCTATAGTTTGGAAAGTGAAAGACAAACCGTTCAAAAAGCTAAAACCGTCTACACCATACACCATGTAGCCACAATCACCTACTAACATTAACAGTAACTTCTTCCTAAGGAAGACTTTTAAAGGGAAACAAAGATACTTACAAGTGTTTTCCCATGAAACCTGCTGTGCAGCCACAGACCTGAGCTTCTAATTTATTACAGACCTCAAACTGTGCTGGGGTCCAAACTATCATCTAAAATGCTGCGGCAAACTCTTTTTACAGCCTGATTTTGAACACAAATCATGAGGTCCTTCTGAAAGCACTGCATTGAATCTGTAACTCCAAAACTATGGACAAAAGAAAGTAACTTCTGGACTTCGTATATACTCCAACTTATGGAATAAATATTTTGCTAACCTGAGGGTGAAGTCATTTTCCTTACATCCAGTTATCTATTTCTTTTGAAGGAAGTAGGTTGTAAAACATTCTGCTGCAGGGGAGGAGAAACATGTGTAGGTCCACAGCTGCTTTACTACTGCTCTGGTACCTCTGCAGCACTTGGCAGCCTCTGGGAGGACAAGCATTCTTTTATTGGGTTTGGTCCAATCTCCTGTCAGCCACAGGAATATTGCTCAGAGGTGAAATGACACAAGAGGCTCAATTTATGGTGTCCTTGGGTGAATATTTCTTTGCTGCATGAGGAGAGGCAGTAGACATTTTCGTTATAGTTGTCACAACAGTAAACATGGGGTGTTGGATGTTCCTCAGAATAAAAGCATCCTGAATTCATCTGTGTGACTTGGAGAGAGCTACCCAAGCCCTCATCAGGAAAGACACAGGAGTCTCTGAACATAGCACCTAACCCAGTCAAGCCCCATCCTATTCCAGTGCAGCCTAAGGAACACATACCTTCAGGAACTGAGCTGTGACAACAACGAGGTGCCTGGGAGAAGGCACATGACAAACCTTAGAGCCAGAAGCAACGGATGAAGCTGTGCAGGCATCGGTCAACGCAAATGCCGCATGTCTGAGCTGTTAAACAACTACAGTCATGTATTCCATGGTGCTGAGCACAGCCAGCACCCAGCCTGCAGTGCTACCCAGCCCCCCAGCAAATAAAAGCAGAGGAGCAGCCTTTGCTAACCACAGGCATTAGTGAAAGAGATGATATTACATTAGTCTTGGTGGGTTTTTAGTAAATGTATGAAATCAGATTTTCTCAACTCTACAGGCTAGGCATCACACACAACACCCAAAGCAGCAGAATAGCAGGTTTTACCTTTAATTTACTGCCCAAAAGACGGTCTGGAACGGAAGAGACTCTCCAAAAAAAGACCCCTCAGCAAAATCTCAGCAGCTGCTATTTGAAGAGACTTTGTGTTGGGGTCAGTGACCTCAGCCAGTAACAAACCCACCAAGCCAGGTGCCCAGCCAGCTGTGACTGGAGATGCTGCACAGCTTTTCCCATCAGGCTTTCTAATTTAAATTAGAAGAAAAAGAAGACTGATTCAGCAAAAGCAGAGTATCATAGAAAACACATATCATGCACAGGAGATGCTAAGCACATGCTTATGCTGCTGACTTCACACACCTCTGAGCTTGCTATGCTAATGCAGGCCTGGTCCACCTTGTGGGGCTGATGTTGTGATATAAGCTCCTCAGGTGATTTGGTTATTAGGTTAATCTCTGTGCCTCAGTTTCCCCACTTGTGAAAAAGAGGTAACGTTTTTCCCATAAGGGCTATGAGGAAACAAGTGGGAAAGGAGAAAATGTGTTCCGCTGTAATAACACAGATAACCCTGAAATGCTCAGGCAAAATCCCTGCTGTGCCTGTCCAGCAATCTGGACATGGCAGGCTTTATCACAAATGATGGGAGCCTGACAAAGCCAGGCATCCACCCCTGCTCCTGAGGCTTTGCACTGGCAGCCACAATGAGACGTTCAGTGGCATCACCTGTCATTCATGAGCAAACAGAACTGTAACAGAAACTCTCCAGTATTTATTCTGCTAATTGCTCCCACTTCTTCCCTTAGCAAGCCAAAACACTTACTAAACTTTGCAGCCCTCTCTGAACAGCCTGAGGTCCTTCCTGGCAAGCAAGGACAGCTGAGCATCACTCAGGTTAGTGGTCCCATTCCCACCATGCTCCTCACAGAGAGGGCTGAGCTATTGTGAATCAGCCACTGAACCATCCTGCTGGGCACAGTGGCTGTTTAAAGGCCAAGGGTTTGCTATAAAAGGCTGCCCAGTGGGGTCTGCTATGGCTATGTTACCTCCTGCCCCCCTGCCAGAAGGCTGCATGTGGCTTTCCCTGTATTTATGCAGTTCTTGTCTTCTCCAGAGCCTTTTCAGATGCTTGTTTGGCTGTATGGAGAATGCATCTCTTCTGAAGGGCACTCAGGTGAGATGCTGTGGGGCAAATGTGGAAGCACTGAGAGAGGTCTGAGAGGAGAAAACCGAACTGCTACTGCAGAGGGATCATAACTGATTTGAGGATTTCAACAGAGACCAATTCAGCCTTCATATATGCATACATAGTTCAAGGGACAGAAGGTTTTGGTAATGTGCATTAGCCATGACTCTAAACCAGGCCCATAGTCACATCTCTCCCTCCATCCCTCTCTCCATGCCTCTCCCCAGTGTCTGAAGCCCAAACTCCATCCCCATCTGGATGGGGTTTAACACAACGCTGCTTCAATCTGTTGAAACACCGACTTACAGCTGCATAAAGCCTAGAGTCTGCTGAGCCAGGCACTGCAAACTCATATTTTTCTCTTCCAATATGTGATAGAAAATGGGTTAGGCAATGCCTTCTCTAAAATAACTAGACATATTAATGCCTTCAGTATATGGTGAACAAAAGCGGCTAAAATTGAAGATCTGCCAGGTTCTTTCATTTAAACTGTATAGTTGGAGCCTTATTTCTCAGCTGCAAATAGCTGTAGGCTGGAACTTGGCAATATGAGCTCCAACAAAAAGTGCATTTTCATTTTATGAGCCTTTTTTTGGTGCCTATTTTTATATTATGCACTTATAAAGAAACAGTGGTCTGCTGTTAGAGATGCTTTTACCGTCCTTATGTTATAGAGAAGAGCTGACAGCCTGTATTTAAAGGTGGACTCTCTTAGTAGTGCAGGCTTGTGGCTGACCCCTTGATGATTTTAACATAGCTTTAGGAGTGTGAAAAAAGAGCTATGGGCTAAACCTATACTGTCAATGGAAAAGAGCAATGAATTCCTCCTCAGTGTGATATGTACACACAGTGGCTAGATATGACATATTCTTCTCTCTGATCTCACAGTGCCATCTTTGTTAAACTGACAAGCTGTTATCTGGAAGTAAACACACCCAGCACAGCCTGGGTCTGTCCAGGGCACTGAAATTCCCAGTGGGAATCTCTTCTGTTTGCTGGTACCTCCAAAAATCTGACATGTGAAATTGTGGGTGGAAGATAAGTGTGGAAAATAAAAGGCTTACAGCAGAAAGTGCTAAGGCAAAGCACTTTATGGACTTCGTTGTTTCTCTTACCCTAGATTATCTCTATCTCTCCCTCAGAACTGGATTTGGGCCTGACCAATAGCTCCTCACTCTTCTGTACCATCTATATATGTTTTCCCCCTCCCTTTTACTGGCAGAGGGGATTCTTTGACGCTTTTTCCACTATGGAGTCTGTTTTCCAGTTGCCATGGCCATGAACATCCAGAAGAAGCAGGGTTCCTAGGAACCAGACAAAAAATGTGGTCAGTGATAGTTTAGCAGCGTGTTTCAGAGGAATAAATCAATTGTTCTGACTAATAGATCACACAGGCTCAGACTTCAAGTTCAGATCTCAGGCTTTCAAGCCTGGCTGCAAACAGTTGGAGTCTGGTAAAAGGACAGATTTTCCTCCAAGATTACCTCAGTGTGTCCAGGCTGATGAGAAATCTGAACTCAATTTAAGTTTGTCATGCTCAAACCCAAAACATCACAAAAGAGATTTCAGCAGACCTTGGCCTTTTCCTGACAATCCCTTTGATGTTCTTCCAGGAGGTGTGGTTGGGACCATTCTGCCCAAATGTACATCTGCCAAGAACTTAAATCACCTTCGTGAGCCCCATCTGAGATCTGGAGGCTGTTCCCTGGCAGTGGATCCAGGGCTGGAGGGGATTTTCTCAGGGAAGTTCATTTTGGTGTTAAACACCTGAATTGAACCTGAGGACTCTTGAGAGCTGAGACCAAAAGCTGCCAAAAGAAGAGACAAAATAGAAGGACCCAGGAGTCCTCAAGGACTGTTACAGCCTTGGGGTACATAAGAATTGGCAGTCGGGAATGGACACAGGGATATTTTACATCCAATTCCTTGTTTTTGAAGGAAGCCAACTTCAGAGGATGATGAAAGACGTTTTTCTAAAGCAGAGTGAACACATCCCTGTAACAGTTTAACCTAACTCCCAACTGTAAAAGCTTGGGGCAATCCAACAGCCCTTGCTACTTTGTACTTTTCTCTTCAATATGACAAAGTTGTACTGAAGACAAATGGAACGTTTCAGTCTGCTATTGCATCCATTGCAAAACGTTGATTTACTTTGGTTGAAACAATGCACAAGTCCACATCAAATTCCTTGGTTAGAAAAAAGCACACATCAATCAAAGGAGAGAGTCCCTGCGTTCTTGAAATGAAACATCCTGACTTGCTGTTCTGGAAGCAATGCACCTGGAAGTCCACCTAGCTTTAGTTTTAAAAGATAAAAAGGCATTTGCCATCTTATTCCCAAATTCCATCAATTTTGAGTTTAAACCAACCAAGACCAGCAAAACAAAAACCAGCCATTTGTGCACTTGTGTGTTAGATGCTGTCATCATCATTTCACTCTATGTCTTATTACATTTTCAGTCTTAGTGCTGTCCCGCTGCAGTAAGTTCTACAATTGAACTGCAGACATGTTAAGAGAGCATTTTCCTCCCTCCCTCCCTCGCAACAGGGAGCCTGCTTTGAACTTCCAAGCTGTTTTCCTTAGTGTGTTAAAATAAACTGCAAGCTTGCAGGGGAATACATGCACTCATCATTTAGCTCAAGGTGCATAATAAGCATGTAGGAGCTCAAAGTTATTTGGTTCTATAAGTCTGTGCTTTAGATTACTTCTGATTACTCTCTGTGTGCGTAAGTGAAACTTAAATCTCAGGTCAATCTCAGCACCTGGGTACGAAGCAGGGAGCATCTGACCCACTAAAACCCCTTCATGGAACACCGTCTTGTGCTCAAAAAGAGAAATACTATCCGGTGAACAGCAGCTCAGAAATGATTTTGCAATGTTACCTCCTCTACCTGGCTGCATTTGCTGCTCATTTCCTTCTGTGTTCATGCCTCCTATTTGCTGTGGTCTGGTTATGACTTAGGGAGCAGTAGGCATCTTGCACAGCTTTTTGTGCAAAGCTGAATTTGGATGTCAGTAATTTGTTATTGTTACCCCCTGCTGCATGATAGGGACGTTTTCTGCACAGCAACACCTGAATAATTTCTCACTGTGTGTACCTCATATTAAAACCCCTGGAAACCTCTTGTCTCTAAAGACAAGCAAGCATGAGAAGACAACAGTCAGCTTGGACCCTAGAGATAAACTAAACAATTACCTGATGGTGATTAGCAGCTTATTAACACAAATCTGATTTTATCACTGCAGGTAGAATTCAGTATGAAATTGTTTGGTGAGTGCTGACAAAGGCGCTGCTCCCTGCCAGGGCAGCCTGCAACACCCTTGACAGCACAGCAATAAAATCACTAGAACCCCTGGCATGTGAAAGGGTGAAAGATGACTGAGAAGCACATGAAAATAAGGGAATTGGTCCTTTGCATACACATACTTTTGCTTTCAGAAGCCCAAAGCTGAGCATCTACCGTGGGAAGCCAGAACCAATACAGTATTCCTGAGACAGAAATACATGTATTTCTTTTTAAGTTACAAGAATGATTTCCCATCTTCAGTTATTTAGGGATAAATCACTCCTGTGTCTCAGGACAAAAGGGCTGCCTGCTTTTTAATTATCATATCTTTTGGGCTCCCCACGAAAGCAGCAGCAACCAGAGCTGAGCCTCACCGCAGGCTCACCCAAGCCAGCCCCTTCCGTGCCTCCCCACATCACCATGGCTTTCAGGCATGCAAAGCAGTTTCTTTTAACTTTTTTTAAGTGCAAATAGGTAAAATATTTAAGCCTGGAAGTAACTAATTACCCTCCCCTTGAGCTATCCCAAGGACATTTTCAAAGCAAATGACAGAGGGCTGCTGATAAATCCATGTATTTCCAGATAAGGAGGAAAGTAGTGAGGCTTTGAAGAGGGTGCCTGTGGCAGGCTGAGCAGGAGCCTACCAGAAAGTGTCGCGTCCCTGCCACCTTGTGACAATGCGCTACAACTGCATAAGCCCCCAAACCTGCAAGCTTTTGGACGGACCGGGTTCTTCTCCATAATCCCCAGAGCGAACCCCAGGGGTGAACACAGAGCCCAAGGCAGGGATGAAATCACTGCCACGCAGACCGGGGATTAGACGCTCCCTGCAGGTTACAGTGGCTTGTTCTGTCCCTGCGACAGGGAGACATACAGCGTCTATTGCAAGCCCCATTTTGCTGTGTAAGATGCTGGCAGAGACCAAGGCTCTTTAGAAGATCTTTGGGCTGCCTGGATGAGAGGAGAGATGCTCTCATCACAGGGAATGGGACCTCAGGAGTTCCCACACTGAGGTGGTGAGAGCAGTGGTCCTTTCCAGAGCACGGATGTCATTTCTCAGTGGTTGGCTCTGCTTTTCCTCAGAGGCAGAGCTCTGCAGAGTGCTTCAAACTTGGCTGTTTATAAGGGGGAAAAATAGGTTAGCCAAGTATTTTATCCAGACTTATCTGATGTTTTTGCCTTCTTTGCCTCTTCCTGACTTCCCTGTCCTAAGAAAACAACTGCCTTTGGCCTTCCAAGGGGAACTTTTATGTAATGCTTGAAAAAACAACAAAAAAGTCAGTGTCTTATTTTGAAAGCCTCAGCCAAGGAGACACGTTATCACAGCTTCTCCATCCCCATTGCATGCAGAGCTGTGGCACTGGGCCAGCTCTGCTCCTCCTCCATTCATTCCCAAATCTGCGCAGAGAACTGAAGGTTACTTTGGTTTTCCGTTGTTCTGGTTTTCCTGCAAAAGATCTTTTAGTGCCATTAGCCCTTGATGGAAAAGGCCTTCCTGCCTCACAGGCTATATGACAGGTTGCACAGGCTGCAGCAGCAGCCTCTAATCCAGCTGCAGAGGGGTTTCTTTTTCACCAGTGCCTGCCTGGCACAAAGGAAACCCAGCTCTGCTGTGCTGGTGGCTGCACACACGATAGGAAGAAGTCACCACTGTCATGCAGGGCTTGCACATAGGTTTTCAATGGTATTTAGCCACCTAAATACCAGTGGCTCCCATTGAACTTGATAAAGCTGGCCACATGCACAGATTTATCCTCTGATGCTGTAAAGAGTGAGAGGTCATCTGTGGGAGAGAGGTGCATCATCTTTACTGATCCTTAATATTTGCTTTGCAGAGATTCTGAAGGAAGAATTTGTCATTGTAAGAGTTTTCAAATGGTAATTACATGCTCCAAGTGCAGGGAAATAAAGTCATCAAAAGCATAGCCAGCTGTCTCTTGTCACCATTTAGGTAAAGCGTGTGTCTGCTACCTTGGCATGATCAGGTGGCTCCTCAGGACATCAGCAAGGCCACTGGGAATATAGCCAAAGGATGGGACTGGCAAATTTTAGTGATAAATGACAAAATGTAGTTGAACATTTGCTTTGCTCATTGCTGTGATGCTCAGCTTTCCATAGATACTGTTAATGGGTTGATTTCACCATCAATGAGAAGACAAATGTGTGGTTATATTGTCCTGAAAGTAACCAATTGAGCAAAAGAATCATAGACTCATAGAATAGTTTGGGTTGGAAAGGACCTTAAGATCATCCAGTTCCAACCCCCTGCCATGGGCAGGGACACCTCCAACTAAACCGTGCCACCCAAGGCTCTGTCCAACCTGGCCTTGAACACCGCCAGGGATGGAGCATTCACAACTTCCCTGGGCAACCCATTCCAGTGCCTCAACACCCTTACAGTGAAGATCTTCCTCATATCCAATCTAAACTTCCCCTGTTTAAGTTTAAACCCATTACTTCTTGTCCTATCACTACAGTCCCTAATGAAGAAGCAAGAGGAAAGCCAAGTTGTTCACCATTATCGTTAATTAAGAAAAAGGGGTAGCAAGTCAGAGTATTGGAGTCCAAAACAACAAAAGAAGGCAGTTATTAATGAAATAGCTTGAAGGCCTAGGGAAGTCATTGCTGGAGGATGGTGTGGACACATGCAGCTTGCATAGGCTCAAGGAGAGGCTCAAAAGCATGGGGGGAAGATATCCTCTAAGGGTCACTAAATATGTACATAAAACCAAATCCCCATCAGGAAATCCTCCAGTAAAAAGTAATTACAGAAAAAGGGAGAAGCATCATATCTACTTGCCCTTTTCTTTCTGTCTTTCAGGCAGATACCTTTTACAGTTTCAAAAGTAGTTTTTAATAATCATGGTATCACTAAAAGTAGCATTTCTACACTACTGCAAAAATAAGAATTGCCAACAATGGGGCCATGTCAGTCTTCATGAAGTAGAGCCACAGAAAGCTATAACAGAAATTTGATAGGATAAGTCACTCCCCAGTGAGCGTAAACTTCCATATGAATTGGCAATTCAGCTCCTCTATATCAGAACTCTAACTAGGACAAGTCAACCTTAGGCATCATGAATGGCAAGATAAAAAGAGACACATTGAGGACATGACTTAATAATATCACAAATACAACTTCCACGTCAAGTAATAGTATGGATGGCACAGAGAGGTTGCAAAGTCTTTGCTATGTCATAATAGAAGACCTACAAGCCACATGTTTGGGGTCTGTGTGTGCTAGTTTGAAATCAGTGGATCACCATAACTGAAGATGCTTCATTCTGCATAAAGGTTCTTTAAGCAGCAGGCTTGTAAAACTGTCTTTGTCCCCATGCCGAGCCAATTAGATGCCAATGAACACAGCCAGTGCGGTCCTGGGTCTGGGCTAACTTGCCTTTAAACCTTCTGTACCTGGTAAAGTGGCAGTGACAATTCTCCATGCTGCTTGAGAAAGACTGGAGCACCTCTGGCCAGGGTTTAAGCCTTAAATATCTCTTGTTCTGTAATTCAAAGGCATTTTACAGGACAGTTTATAGGCAGTGTAAGTGGAGCTTAGAGACAGAACAGTCATGGGTCCTGTTATTCTCAGCTTTTCTGTGGGTGGATTCACACCCCATTGACTTCTACTTTGAGTACTGTGAGACTTTAAAACCCTGTCAACAGCAGAGACATTTCTAAAACCTTCCTGCCTTTGTTAGCACCAGCTCAGATTCATGCAATCCCAGGAGCTGGAGGTGATCAGCCACCAGCAACGGATTTAACACCACGGCAATTACACCTCATAGATTAGATTGGGGCCTGATGGTACAGTGTTAAGAATGCCTGTGGCAGTCAGCAACCTGTCTGTCTTAGAGCTGCTTGCAAGCAAGAAGAGATGTCACCCATCCCACAATATTGTGTGCTCTTATGTTTTACACAATAATTAGCCAGGGAATCTTTAAGGAAATAAAAGGATTTTTACAGACTCCTACTGGGAGTAAAAGCTATCCAAGGGAGAAGAAAATTATACCCCATGTGTCTGAAAATCCCATAGGAGCAGACTGCAGAAATATTCCTCTGGGCACAATAATTTAAGAGAGAAATAAGTGAAAATAGTGTAGAAACAGAAATAAAGTCTAGATTTAATATGCTGAGATAGACAGGAGCTTTAAGCCTCTTCCTTGGGTAAAAGTTTGCATGGTCTCTGTGACACTGTACAGCTCAGGTCATGGCCTGTGGGGATAGTACGGCTACAAAGGGAGCGGAAGAGTAGGAAGAGACAGGAAGGATAATTTCCATTGGAAGGATAGTTTTGGCTCTCTAGGAGGAGGCATTTCAGGGAAGAATGGTTTTGCTCTTACCTTGGTCTTGGTTGCACAGTGAAACGCAAGAGTGCGGTTAAGAGTACGTAAGACATCAAATTGTGCCCAGCACTGTGCAGTTTCTTCCCAGAGTGCTTGTGTTCAGTGTACACGTGTATGTCAGTCTGGTGCCTATGTAGCTCTTTGGCAGACCATACAGGATGTACAGGGAAGAAGCCCCTCATAATAAGCACAAAAGGACTCAACTATTTCTGCAATAACAGACAAGCTCCTCCTCACCATTTGACCACGGGAGGATTTTGCCAGCAGATGGCAACAGCAGACCGGTTTGTAGTGCAAGGCCGGCGCTTGCAGGCTGCAAAAAAGCTCTGCGCTGTACCCAGCACCTTCAGATCTGCTGCTTCCACTCCCTGTAACATGCCGGCTCAGTACCGCAGGGCACAGTGAATAAAAAGCATAGGAAAAATCAGTGCTGCTGATAACTGCAGTACAAGCTCTGGAGCTCTTGGTTTCTGACCTTCTTGTGTTTATGAGCTGAAAAACATGCACTATACATTTTGAACAAGATAAAAATATGTCTCTCCCTAAATGAGTATAGCTTGTCTCCTATATATCTTTTTGCCAAATCACAGTGCAAGGAGGGATTAGGTTGGAAACAGCCACACATGAATCATAAAGAATACAAAGCATCTGACCGAGGCAGGGGAGTCAGAACTAGATGGCATCAAGGTCCTTTCCAACCTTAACTATTCTATGATTCAATGACTGGTGTTTTATCAAAAGGTGTCTATTTCATGTACAGAAGCTGGATTCATGGAGCAAACTTTTAACCACATTCTTGTCATTGCTTCTGACCCATCTTAAACAGCTGCTCTTAGGAAGTGCTTGCTTTTGTCTCAGGAAGGTGATTACCCTGCTTGAAACTGCAGGCTCAGCTCTTGGCCTCTGGAGGAAGGAGCTTTGCTGTGGACTCCAGGTGCTGCAGATGCCAATATCCATGGAAGGATCAGGGAAACTCCATGGCTGAGCTCCACCTTTCTCTGCCAGGCCCTGGGGAAGACATGGGAGTTACATTTAGTAATCATTTAGTAATCATTTAGTGCCATTTTTCCCATCAAAAATATATGAGAGTACTATTGTTTTTAATAAATAGCAACATTGTTTTCTCATTTGCAAAGTATAACATGAACGAACCTTGAAGATGTATAACACAAGATAAATTTACAGCTTAAGGCCCCAGTCTTTTTCTCCAAAACTCAATGAATGTGTAGGTTTTCCCTTATGCTGAAGTACAGGCCAGATGCAGGCAGTGAAAATGACTGTTCAGGTGTAATATGAAGCTTGGGGACAACTGGAAGGGCTGTGAATGGCTATGAATGGCAACTGATATTCCTTGGAAATAAAAGAAGTGGAAAGAATTAATTCATAATTTCTGCAGGGGATTCATTATACAAGGCTTGAGTAGGGAGAAATGCCTGAGAGCCAACGCTCTCTTCAGTGGGACCTAAGCTAGTGATTTGGCAGCGTGGCTGTATGCAATTTAGTTTCCACCGAAATCAGTGAGCAGTGGCCATCCTAGGGCAGGTATCACATTAGGTGTGGCTCAGGAGGAGACCTGGCTGTAAGAAACTTCAAGTCCCTGCAGGTTATTGGCCTCAACCCTACCTCCAGAAAAAGGTGGTATCTGGTATTAATCTGTGTTTGCTAAATGGGGGAGCTGCTGCAGTGCTCTGTCATCTTCACGTGACTGATAATAGTATCACAGAATCACACAGAGAATGCTTTGGGTTGGAAAGGACCTTAAGACCATCCAGTTACAACTCCCTGCCATAGGCAGGGGCGTCTCACACTTGACCATGTCATCCAAGGCTCTGTCCAACCTGGCCTTGAACACTGCCAGGGATGGAGCATTCACAGCTTCCCTGGGCAACCCATTCCAGTGCCGCACCACCCTTACAGTAAAGAACTTCTTCCTTATATCTAACCTGAACTTCCCCTGTTTAAACGCATTGCCCCTTGTCCTATCGCTACAGTCCCTGTATGCTCTCCATCATGTTATGGAAGAATGCCACAATTCAGCTGTGTTTTGCTTCCATGTGAATCTTCTGTGCATAGGACTGAAATGTTATTTTAACTCTTTTCTCCTCTCACATACTACTTCAAGAATACATCTTCAAGAAAAAACAATATGCTGAAAGCTGTCTTCTAACTGCCTTGAGATCTTTTATCACTCATGGTAGCTCATGAGGCACTCACTGCATGCGTTATCTTTATGTTAACACCATTTACAAGTGATGTGAATAAATCCAAATCCAATGGAGCAAGTTTCCCTTTGCTCACATTTCAATAAAGGGGCAGAATTATCACCTTGCAAAGAACTTGCCTCTATCATTGGTAGATGCAAAAGAAAAAACTCCAGCACATGAATTCCTGCCACACCACAGCAAACAAAGCTACTGCTTTTAATTAGTTAGGCTGAGCACTTTTCAGTTGTTCTTTTGCTCTTCTAATGAGGAGCACTGTGAGGTGTCTTTGAACTAGCTACACACTTGAAAGATTTAGTAAACAAGGATTCTTTATACCATTTCTGGTAAGAGCTTGTCCTGACAGATGCCTTCTTCCTCCTGAGGTTTAGACCACAGTTTGATCTTTTTTTTCCCCCTTAACCTCTGAAGCATTTCATAACATGATGGGCAGAGGCCCAGCAGTAATTAGCCTGATTGAGTATTGGAAGTGTAGACAGAAGAAATGGTTGGGAGTCATTGCTGTTCTCAAAGCTGACACTGCCGGGTCCTTAGGTCTCAATCACTACCGCCCACACTCTTGAGAGGCCCTGTCCAGCAGTCCTGGTGCATAGAGACCTTTCAGGAGCTTGGAGACTGCTTGCTGAGATATCTACACAAGCTGTGCTGCCTGCCACAACCCCCTGGGATCAACCAGTTCCTCCCTACTGCTTTTCCAGCATTGTGCCTACAGAAGGAGGAGGAGGGGTTAGCACGATGGCAGTGCACAAACTGCCAGGTGTCACTCACGTGTACTGAGGAGGAAATCTTACTTGTCAAAAGTATCCGTTGTGACATACAAAACACTTCCAAATCTGGAAGCGATAGCCTGGCATGGTGCCCTGGGCTTTATCTTAGATAAAGAGTTATTTGTCTCCTGTACAAGTGCTCTTTATCCCATTCTTACAGTTAAACACCAGAACTACCTTCAATCATAACATCTGTATGACTGTGCTTGCTCTTACTTAGCTCAGGGAACACTTCCTATTCCTCAGGCTTCAGACACTACTGCAATCCTTGTGTTTTCCTCACAGCCACCCACTTGCAGCCCCTTTCACACTGACTGGAACACTTGCCAGGTTTCCTAGTGCACGTGGCATGGTGGTCAGGGACCTCCAAGAAGTATATTGTCTGTTTGAGAAAGCATCATGTGCCTGAGAAAAAAGCTGAATGCTACTTTAGCTCTGAAAGTGCGGAAGGTTTGAAAGCCTTCTGATCATGTTGAGCACACATTCATTAGCCTCTGGACAATTCACCCAACTGGTAAGCTGGAGAGGACTATTTCCATATGTCAGGGTTAATTCAGACTCCATCCATGCTGTGGATGTATTCATCTGGTCCAGGGTTGATACCACTGCCCTGGTCAGCAGAGGCTTGTGCACATCCACCCATTACCATGAGCAGTCTTTGATGCTGTACCAGCCCGGAAGAGATTTGAGTAAGCCATTTGGACTGTGTTAGCATTGCCACTGCAGCCTGCCCTTGAATCCCAAATTCTGACAGAGCCATTCATCCCAAGTTTTCTGCTAACAGCTATACACTCCAGCTTCTGTTTCCCAAGGAAAAAGGCTGCAGGTATGTGTCTATCCCATAGAGATCTGAGGGAGGGACTACATAGGAGTTCTTTGTGCTGACTTGAGGGAACCAAGGGGCGATCCTGAATTTAATGGCTGCTGTGTGCGAGGGAGCAGTCAGGGCCAGAATTCAAGCTGTAACATCCCCTCAGAGGGAGGAAGACCTGAATCCTTTTAGTTAATTTGTTCCCTGAGGTTTATCATAAAGAAACCTAGTCAGTTGTCCCTGCTCAGCTTAAAGCTTGATGGAGTAGGTTCAGATGGCCAGTTATTGTGAACTTTTCACTGATGCAGCAATTTGCCAGAGAACTTGAAAGGATAAAACTTATATCCCCAAAGTCATTGTAAGTCATTCTGAACTTCAGAGAAATCAAAGAACACCTAAAATGTCCAGACTGATGCACAGCCACAAGGGACAGGAAAAGTGGACATAAATAATGAAGTACCTATAAACTTCAGCTGATTCTCAGCAATGTTATATTTCTAATGGGAGTAGGAAAGAAAGCAGCCTGCAGCCACTTGGTCCAAATGAAAGTTACACTGAGTTGCATTTATCAACACAGATAACCAGCACAAAAATATCAGACTCTTTTTTTGACTCAGCATCTCTCTGATAAAGGCCTTTTGGCTGTATTATTGACATATTTGTGGCTATTGCCTCATTGGAGTCTTGCCGATACTAAAATACAAAATTGCTGCTTTGAAGCACCAAATCCTCTTTACTGAAGCCAGTGGTTTACTGCTGTATACTGGGACATACTGGGCATCTTGTTTTCATTCAGAAAAATCAAATAAGCTTTACCAGGGCAACAACCCTCTGCAGCAGCACAACTGCAGCTGCCACAATCCTAGCACTAGTGTAACTAGAGGGGTCAGAAATCAGCTAACACCACCAACATAACTTGGGGTTTTTAGTACTAGATAAAGCAAAGTCCATGCCTTTAAGAAGTTCAAGCTCCTGAGGTTAATGCATTTGGGTTTTGAGGTGGTTTTTATTTGTGCTGTGCTCTTGTACACTGTGCCAGGTGCTGCACAAACACAGCAAGCCATGATTTTTTGCCTGGAATGCATGAATATTCAGTTCTGGGCAGCTTTAAGCACCAACCGGAGCTGGGACACAGACCCTGGAGGTATAATGTGTTTGAATAAGCTGGTCTCCTGCAGAACAATATTTTGAAGGATTTTAAATGTTTGGGGAAAGATCTGGCAAAGCCAGCAATCCATTTTACTCTTCCCATCATGAGGTAACCTCTCGTCAAACACTGGCTTCTAAAACAAAATCTGGCACATTTGAAGCTTGCCATATTATGTCTCCCAATCTGCTTTCTTAGCCCTTCTCCTTCTCAGACGTTGAGGCTGCATTGCATTTTCCCTCCTATTCTGAGAAAACAGAAAGCTTTGCCAATACATCTCCTTGCTTTTTTTGGTTATTTTTAAGTCTTTTGCAAAAGCTCACACTTTCTTCTGCAGCCAATGCCTATTGTTTATGGAAGCAGTTCCAATTTACTTTCTATAATGGAAAAAATCACTAATCTACTGCCTCGAAGGCACTGCAACTCTTTGCATTGTTCTGCTGCATTGTTTTGCTCACAAAAAAAGGAATTCTTTGGAAGGGCAGAGGCATTGAGTCTCCTTTGCTCACTCTTTTTCAGCCCCTGCTCTCAAATAGTGGCTTTCAAGCAGTGACCTTTCTTTCGTAGAGGTCAGCTTCTTATTTTGGGTTGGATTTCCCTGCTGATTGTTCTGTGTTTCCTCCCTTGCTGAGGCCGCTGCCACCGTTTCTGGTGGGGCGACCACCCTGTGCTCATAACCCAACTGAACACAAAGCCTGGCTGCGCTTGGGCTGATGCATGTAGCCATGGGCAGAGTCAGACTGCTGGCAGCCTTTCCTATCTTCACATATAGCCAAAACCCCATCAGTGGCTCGCAATAGCCACAGATTATGAGAATCTGGCTAAAGCAGTTGTGAGCCACCTTGTACACACAGTGTGTGACCATGGAGAGAAATGCAAGAGCAGCTTTCTAGAACCATTCTCAAAGAGCTTCATCCATGAGTAAGATCCATCCATCACAGTAAAACCCACATAAAAGGCTGATCTTGTGTGCCTGAACAGCTGACACACTTCTCTGAACATTATCCAATGGGAATAAATACTTGTCATCAGATGCATGCTCTTTTTCTTCAGGTTTATCCTTAATATTACAAACCTTCTGGAAGGACACACAGAACCCATCCCTTTTCACATAGCACCTCTGAACTAGTTTGTGACTCTATAAAAACAGTAACCCACAGGTAAAAAAGCAAAAGCAGAAGACACATATAAGCCTCACTGTGAGCCTTGGAATTAGTCAAAGTGTGTAATATAGTCTTTAAACAAAGACCTTGGTGACTCTAAAGAGATACTCCATTTTGAGAAAGCAAAGTTAAGCTGTAAAGTACAGATTTGCTGTGCTGAAGGAGCTCATCTTGGAGTCTGTATGCTGCCATTGAGCCTGGCAACAAATCCTGTCAAAAAATAAACTCGGTACCTCTCAAAACATGTACATCTTGATTCCCTGAGGACTGCTGCAGGCCTAGGAATCTGGAGCTGTGAGGAAACAGGCTTTATTTTAGAAGCAACATGTTCTGGTGTAATCATAAGAAAACATTCTCAGAGATTCCAGTTCACCAGGAATTTGAGAGCTACTCATTTGGGTCTGACTCAGGAGGTAGCCCAACTGCGAGGAGACAAGGTTTCTTGTGAACTTGAAACCTTGCTTTGCAGCCAAAGCCTGTCAAGACCCTGCTCTCAACTTGCATGTACAAGGCACAGAGATAATTAGCTGAGTCTTTAGAAGACTCATTTCAGTTTGAAGTAGTTTCAGACTTTCAAAGTTCAAACTGGGACAAAGTGCATTCTTTTGCCCCAAATATTTGTAGAATTTTTCACTTCTTCCTTGATAATAGTTTCCATCTGCTGCTGACTGCAGGAAAAAAAAAAAAGAATGTCCCAATTTTAAGAAATGCTCACTTATTTTTACATCCATTTTGTAATTTTGCAAGCTTCAGAAAACTGACCGAGCAGGTAAAGGTGTGGTAAGATGCTGAGAACCTGTGCTAGTCAGACTTGGAACGCACTCCACTGGCAATGGAGCTTTAAGTAATTACAAAGTGGAAAAAAGAAGTGAAAATGAACCCCTCTCCCCCAAACCCTCCAGCCTTGGCAAACATCTACTGTGTGCAGAAAGTGCGAGACAGAAGGAAGGTGATGAAAAGGAGGAAAAACACCAACATCTGAAATTTCAAACTGTTTTCTAAAAATTGAAACAAGATGAAAATTTAAATTGAAGGGAAATATTTTGCAGCACTCAATACTTTTTTTTTTTATACAAAAGTCTATTTTGCAAGATAAATGTTTAAGACACAAATGTTGGCCATCTGTAACTGCAGCAGTGAGCTAGGCAGCAAGATGTAAAAGGTGTCGTGGCAAATTGCCTTTCCTCCATCTCTTGAGCACCACATTTAAATGCGCTGGCCTGTGTCCCAGAAGCAGCAATGCCATATTTGTGTTGTGAAAAATGCAAGGTGCTCAGCCTGAGAAATGTGGCTTCCCAGCAGCACTGCCGTACTGTGTCTTGTGTCCACGTGAGCTGTTCCAGAACTACTTCAATAATACACTTGTCACTGCATCTGGAGTGAAACATTTCCTCATCTCTGTTTCTGCTTCTAGACAAATCACTTTTTGCTCCTTGCAAGTAATTTGTGTTACAGAAATATGCTACCTAGAATTAAAAAGGACATAAATATTCATAAGTGGCTCTCATGCAATTGTCCGTGTGCTATTTGTGTGTTCCTATGTGTGTCTGAGCATAGGCAAATATAAATGTACAGACACATGTATCTATAGAATGTCTGTGCCTGTTCAGTGGCTCAGTTTCAGTACACCTCTATACACTGATGCTCATTATATGAAAAATGTGTGGTTCTTATTTTAAAACTCTAAGAAATCAAACAACATAAAAGCAGCTACCTTACTTCAAAATCTGACATGGGTTATCTTCCCTGAACTCATTTTATTGAGAACCTATATAACACTGTCCACATGAGACACCCAAAAAGTACTCCGAACTTTATCCTAAACTATCTGAAAAAGTATTAACTTCCTTCATCAATTTCTCTTTTAACCAGTTCTTAACGCATCTTCTCACCCTTTCATCGATCCCTCTCTGCAGCATACTTCTATTCATCTTACTAATGAGAGGCAGATTGATTTCTACTATTTCACCTTTGGTTGCCTTATTGATACACCGACTGTCCAGAGGGAGGACAATTACCATTTGGTGGCAGTGACAGAGAAGCTCAGTTAGAGGACACTGGAATACCTGATGCTCAGCTGCACTCTGAGCTGCAAAGAAATTGGGGCTTTTCTGATTTATAGAAATCGGGTATCTTCCACCTTAATTATGAGGATTTTTTGAGAGCTAAAGCTGACCTATAAACTGGTCAGAGTTCCCTGGCAACAGTAAGCTCGGTCTCTGTTTTAAAATGAATGACTATACAGAATTCAGTGTTACCTGCTAAGTGATTACATACTTATACACAGAAGATTAGCACCTTCCATACATACCTTCTATCAGTGTTATTCTTATATGCCCAGTCACCTCTGCTGGTCCACTCTGAGAAGTGAGCTGTGAGTAATGCAGCTATTGAATTACAAGAGAAGTGATTTGGAGGGCACATCTTTCCAGCAGTTCAAAGACTGTTTAAACAGCTTTAATACTGCATTTTAATTTAGGATTTAGTGTCTTTCTTTTCCCAAGACTACATGTTGAAGAAGTTCACCAAACCATCATGTTGTATCCTGTTTTCCATGTTAGTCCAGCCTTACTTGAAGAGATGATATATCTGACAGATTTTAGCTTGGCTAAAATCACTCTGCATTTCCTCATTTTTCCCCCACTTTGAACTTCTGATTCATGATGGGCAAATCTCAAAAGATTAGAAGCTTGGCTAAGCAACTGTAAGTCTGAAGTTTACTTGTCAATTTTAATACATCAGGGTCACAGCAACAAGCATATGAATTATATGCCTCTATTTCATGGGATGTGAATGAGCAAGTACTTTGGCCCGCTTCAGGAAGAGGAACAGCTAACAACTATATTTCCCAGGAGCAACTAACAAAGTTACAGTACCCAAAAATTAAACAGGCCAAGGGCATGTATTGATTTTCAATGGCGTCAGGCGAAATGACAGTTGAGGGCATCAATGGATTATTGTACTTTGGAGAAGGACCCAAATGCTGTGTCCCAGGTAAAGCTTAAAGTCTTCATCCATTGGATGCTCCAGCTGGACATGGGGTAAGGGATAGACTTACCCCATGGAGACTAAGGTTGCTATACATATGGTGTCCTTACAGAAATGAAAATGTGTATACACCCTGGATGGACCAGTAACGGGAAGGCATGCCAGTAACTCAAAGGCATGCATATTGTGCTCTGGGCTGCAGAGTGCACTCTTAGCTCACCCTCCCTACAAGACACTGTTATTCTGAGTGTGGAAACTTTAACAGTGATTCTTCACTGACATTTGGCACCACTTTAAAATCAACTTTCCATAGAGATAGATCAACTCCAGAATTGGCCTCAACTGTATTTTCTCACTGAGAAAGCAGACAGGAGATGAAAATCAAGGTTTAATCCTGTTGCATGCTTTACCAAAGCAAAATACAATGCCTATCTGAGATTTAGCATCTCTCTTTATTTATCTATTGTGTGCCTGCAAACGACTGTGAACAAGTATGTTCTTGCTCTGTTTCTGAGTATAGGAGCATCATGGAAAATAGATCTAATGAACAAAACAAATACACCCGTTTTTCTTGTGAAGCTTTACATTAGCTAAAAGCCATGGCTACAGGCAACAAGAAAGCCTGACTAAAGCCAGGGTGGTTTTGATGAAATTTTGCGTTGTCAGAAAAATTCTCATCAGGAGGCTCATGAGGATCCCTGTGGGTTATACATGGGAGACAGGCAGTTTACAAGCGTTTGAGCTTTACGTGTGCACACCGGCAGAAGTCCAGGATGTAAGCATTTTGGGGCACGAGTTACCAGTATTGGCCGAGGCCATCTAAAGTGGCAACTTAGATACTGCAGATCTGTCATAGAAAATGAGTTCTGTAGCATAGGCAGAATGGGTACTGAGCTTTTTGGAAGATTTGGCTTATAAAAAGAGGTACAATACAGCCCCTGTTTTCTCCAATGGATGGTATGAGGCTTGGGGAATGAATGTTTGTGGAGCACTCAGCCCCTGGTATGAAAAGGTGCTGTAAAAGTTCAAAGTATTGTTATGGCATACTTACTCAGCAAGGCAGGGAAATATCAAAGGCTTTCTTCTCCCAGCTGGCTCGGTCTTATCTCAAGGAACTGTTGGTGGGTGGTGATTGCTCTCAGGGACTGGTGATGACAGAGGAGTGAAGGCACTAACCTCACTCACAGAGCTGCTCTGGGCACCCTCCTGGCTCAGCCAAGGCCCCAGTTCCTCCTTGGTGCCTTTAGGTTCATACACCCCGTTCTCAAAGCAAAGCCCCAGATGAAAACAGAGAGCTCTGACACCTGGCTAATGGAGGCACTCAGGCAAGGGCTTTCACTTCTGACTGGTACATTGGGAAATAATTGATACAAATTGCCTCAGACACTCCAGGCTGCTGGTCCTCCTTCCCACAGGCTATTTTTAGGCCCAATTAGGCAGATAAAATGACTCCAGAATTAATTTTTGTACACTCCAACGCTTGCTTTTTTAATTTTTCAAATGCTTCTCTCTAGATCTATGGTAAATATCTGAATTACAAAAAGCAGATAAAGGGATTTCCCTCCCCCTTCCTCAATAAGAGATGTTCAAGCACCGAAAGACTTGCTCGCTGCAAAACCACTTAGGGCTGATTGCAGGGGAATTTGCTCTCACCACCTTAAACCCAACGCAAATAACAGAATATGAAATAACACATATTCTTGGCATCAGGCTGCACAAGAGTTCCCCTGCGTCTGCTGCAATACAAAGGCTAGCCACCCACCCATCGCAAGATGATAAAATACAATTAACTAATTCATTATATAAATATTTTGGGTGGGGAGATATGAATCGGCTTATCTCTATTATTGTTATCATTGTTATTAGCTGCTATTTGCTAAGACTGAGTGTGTTCAAAGCCTTCTTTCACATTAAGAAGTCCAAATCCCCATGTTAAATTCCACCCTCAATTTGATGTTGATTGCCTTTGTGAGCTACTGAGGAGCAAAAGCAGGGAGAAGCGTGCAACTGGCAGGATAGCATTATTCACAGCTGTTATTGCTAGAGTTTACAGACAAGCTATTCCCATGCTATTTGAACATAATTCATCCATGTGAACTAAGAGAGATCCATATATCCACTCCGGTAAAACCCCTACCTGTGTACTGCTTTCAAAGATAAGTAGCTATGGTGGCTGCAACGGCAAATGCAAAACCTGACTGGTGTTCTCCTGGTTCTTGTGCTGCCACAAACTCCTTCAAACTCTTAAAAGTTCCACAATCATCTGGAACAGGCAAGTCACGAACTGCACCTTCTGCAGCCAGGCGTGCAGGTTTGGGGTTGGCCATCAGAAGGGTAAAGCGTTGCCTGTGTCAAAGCCAACAGGAGTTTTGCCACCAACTTCAGTGGGGGCAGCATTTTGCCTTTGTAGTATAAGCCGATGGAAAGCTCTGCCTCATAATCACATTCCTGTGGCTTAACATGTAAGTGCATGTTGGCTGTGCGGTGGTGACTGCTCATGTGCATATTTCTCAGCCTGCAGGACATGCCAGCAATGCCACTTGCTTTACCCCACAAGGGGAGAGAGGTAAAGAAGTTGGGGTTTTGCCTTTGCCATGTGCAGGGCTGGTAGGATGAGCTACTGCAGCGTCTCTGACGTGCAGTAGCTTGATTGCGACCTGAATCTGATACTTGATGGTGGTGAAGTGGCATGTGTTAACAAGACAGGGGACTGACAGTCCCCAGCTGGGCAGAAGCAGGGTCCTGGGCCATGGGCAGAGTGAGGGGAGCACTGGGGAAGCTCCCCAAGGGAGCAGGAACATCACAGCCTGTTCGTGCCCTCAGGGGCCTGACACAAGCATCTTAACCCCGGGGAAATAAGTGCTTCATTTTCTGATGTTAAGACATCACTAATTCATAGCATTTTAAATGGATGTGAGTGCCACAAGCTCCCCTTGCCTTAGTATCTTGTGTCACAGGCCCAACATTTCACTGTGTAACCACATATTAAGTACAGTACACAGACTACAGTGTACCTTCACGTAACTCAAGCTTTATAAAAAAATATGATACTTAGAAAGAATCTTAAATAAGTCATCAGAAATTATTTTTTTTGACATTAATAGAACCTTTGTGGCATCAGACATACTATTTCTGCCATCATTTCCTTCTGAATGCAATATATAGATAACCTTGGGGTTGACTTTCTTCTCCCACATATCTGTTAAACATGCCTCAGCACTAAGATGGATGGTGAAAGAGGAGAAGTTAGGGATTCCCAATATTGAACTAAAAATCTGGGGCATAAAAACCTGATAATATCACCAGATTCTCAGTATTAACTGTACCAAGGTGCAGTAATTTAGACAATCCATGCTGTAACCTTACATCAAAACACTGGGTGACAACAGTCACTTACATGGACAAAAGTGAGTAGGTCCTGCTTCATTGGAAAAGTCCTTTAAAAGTCTAGCTTTTACACCTAAAGACTTCATAAGGTACTTGCCTTATTTCCTCTTCAAAAAGGGCTCAGGGTTATTGTGAATGCCACCCTCGTCACCTACTTCCTTAGCAGACATCTAAGCATCATATTATACCTCTGCCTTGCAGAAAAGCATACCATGCTGGCTCTTTGTTCAATCCCAGCTGATGGTGCAGGAAACTGGCAGCTGATCTTCAGTAAGACCTCTACCAAGATAGTGAGCCATCAGGGAAGTACCTAACTCGCAAGGCAGTAAAAATGACACTCTCACAGGCACAACATTGAGGCAGTTTTGTCTTCTGTCCTTTTCCGTAGTAGTGATAATGGATTCTTCAAAAACTCACTTCTCCATAGGCTTTCAAGAAGCCTTTGTAAGAAGGGGTAATGGAGGAAAGAGGATAAAGGAAAAGCGGCTGAAAACATCTGAAATGTTCAAAAATAAGAGTAGAATTCTGTCGCTAATAGCATTGTGCTAACACTCTATATTTATGCATTCAAGCTCTCTTGACTTTCCGTATAGAAATGACTCCAAAGGAGCACTCCGCTTCAGTCTCACTTTGTAATGCCCATAAACATACCAGAGATGAAAGGTACCTGGTTGAATTTGGGTAAAAATAGATGGGATTTTGAAAAACAGAAAGAAATGCCTGGGAAAAGCAACCTACATATGGTCTTAATCATGCCAATGGATAACCCCCACATCACCCTTTAAAAGGTCATCTGATAAACATCAACATTGGGCTTTTCTCACAAACCCAACACCTAAAATTGCTTCAGGCTACTGTAATATGGCATGAGAAGTTAAATTAGAAGCATATATAGAGGTAATAGCACCTCTGAGAGAGAGTCTTCAAAAGCCTTTGCCCCCATTAAAGGATTAGAAGAGCAGCATACATATCAGCGACTATACCCCATCCAAAGAGAAAGAGAACAGGAGAAAGAAATCACCATTTTGTTCTGATTAGCTGCTTTAATTAATGTAAATTTCACAATTACCTCTTTTTTTCCTCTTTTTCAACAGTACTGCAGGCCTGCCATTGGGGAATATTATAAAGAATACCATTATGAAGTAGCACTTTCAAGCCTTGCCCTCTCTCTCGAGAGGGTCTGATGGTGATCATTCCAGAAAACATGTTGATGAGGCACACAAAATAAAGCAGTCTCCAAGGAGCTCATAGTCTAAGGTTCAATTGTTTTCAGGAGTACACAGAATACAAGTTCTAAACTTGGAGATAAAACCATTCAAGAATAAGAATGGGGCCATTAAATATTTCTGGAAATGTGATAATTCTGTGTGAAACAATGGAAAAAATATTAAAAAAGAGCAGGGAAAAATAGAGTCAGTACATGCAAAAGCACTCTTTTATTTGAGCATCTTCCCTTCTGGAAGCAAATCCATCCAATTTTCCCAAGTGTTAATATTTTGAGGATATCTGCCCCAAAAGCAGGCAAGAAATAGGTTTGAGTGTCCAAGAAATAAGGATGAAGGCAAAGGGCACATCCTAAGGATTGAAGGCTGGCTGGGAAATTGGAGGGCTTAAGGTGAAAGCAAATCTCTGTATCAAGGTCATTGATGAGGTTAGGATATTTTTAAACAGGGGAGGAAACCCCTAATCAAATGTTTTTGTACTTTGAGTGTTTTCTCTTGTGCCTGATTCAAAGCAGGACAACTTCAGTGAATCTCTCCACTCATTTAAACAGAGGTCTGAACTATGCTAGCACTATAGGCTTTAAGAAAGGTCAGATGGAAATGGAACTTCACTCCCATTTTGATAGCCTGGCAGCTATCTTCTGCTTCTGACTTGCAGCTAAGTCAGAAAACTCTCTGTGTTTGGATTTTCAAAGAATTTAATATTTATTTCATCCCCACTTTACCTTTTCAGCTCACACATCAGGAAACACGATTTCCTCAGTGCTGGCACTACAGCTCTTGCACAAGAACAGTAGAACAGGCTGTGCTGCTTCTCCTTCAGATTTCATTCTCATCATGGAGGATTTGGGGGGTCCAGGCTCAATTTCCAAGTCTGTTCAAGCAAAGCAGGGCATGACAAAAGTAGCTTTGCTCTTTTACACGCACAGTGGCTCTGAACTCAGTTATCTGTCCCTAAAGTCCTAAGTAATCCTCATGGACCTTCTCTCCTGGACTCATGAGAGGGGACGAGTAGGTCAATTAAATTTCTTTCCCAGCTCCCACTGAAGAGGAGACGTTTCTGAACCCATTTTTCGCAGTGTCTCTGCATTTAACAGGTCCTGCCCCCACAGCCTCCTATCTTAAGAGCACACAAGCAGAAGCAGGCTGCTGCAGCAGGAATCCAGAAGCTGGAGCTGTCAAACTGAGTCTTACTAGATACCAAAAGGGCTAATAAAAGAATAGGTGTTTGTTATATTTCTGGCAGGGTTGGTTGCTGAAAAGCCTCGAGAGGAGGATCCTGAGACACCTCAGCTCCAAAGTTCCGATGGATATATTTCTAGTTGATCAATCTGTGTCTTTGTGACTGAACTAACTTCCCACTTGAGGCTTTTGACAGCTGGACAAAGCAGGATTTGAGCCGTGCCTTGCTTTAAGTAAGTGTGGAGAGATGTTTTCAGTCTGACCTTGCCAAATCAGTCCCTGGCTTGGGGCATTTGCCGAGATCCAGGAAAGATTTTCCCACCGAATTACAAGTGGGAAAAACTAATTCGATCCACAGTGATTTGGTGGAGTATTGAAGCGACAAGCTTTTGGGGAGATACGAATCTACCTTATGATCTGCACAGCCTCCAGCTTCATAAAGCAGAAGAACATACTTCTACATGTTGATCTGGTGGTGGTGGAGATAGTTAAAAGCCAATTATAAAGTATAATTTTCAGAGACAGAAGGAATATTTTTAACCACACTGTGGCTGTGTTCAAGATTAACCTTCTATATTAAAGAGATAAGATTTAGCAAGAGCAAATGTGGTCTTTGTTTGGCTTTTTGTTCTTAAGCTCACATATTTTGTTAAAGTACATCAGATAATGGGATGTAAAAGCATACATACAGATATAACAGGGAGCAGAAGCATAACACAGAAACAATGGACAGAATGTACATGCATAATCATGGGCAGCAAAAGCAAATCTTCCACATTCAAACACTTAAATGTGTTTTTCCTCTCTACTTATTTACTTTTATTCTTAAAACAATTAAAAAACAAACCAAATCAATGCAAAAAACTGGTGCTCAGGATTTGAGCCTGGATCTCTATGCTATATAGCAATAGTTGCCCTCCCTCACTTGCTACCTTGCTCTCTATTTCTTCCCTCTAGTCAGTTGTCACTGTGCTAAATAATTATAATGTCATTTTATAAGATTGCTTTTGAGACCTTGGGCTGGTTTATTTCTTATATTACTTCGAGTATTTTTACTGTCATAATCAGTGTTGTCCCGAGAAGATATTTTCCATGAGCATACCACATGTTAATGGTGAATACACTACCTGGTACTTCTTAGAGACATTGATGAGCTTTTTAACATATTGCAGAGAATTTCTGTTCTGCTTTTAAATACCAGCTCTGCCATAATATTTCTCTCAAGAATAATGAGATTATTGGGCCTCTACCAGTGTACTAACTTCTGCTGGAGCTGGAAAGTTGCCATGTTGAGAGCTGACTTCATCATACCCATGTCCTTCCCCTCCTTTCCATTTTGGATGGCATTGCCCTGGGGGAGAGGCCCAGTTAGCTCGGGCTGATGGTACAATTGCTGCTCTTTTGGTCAATCCATTAAGGACTGAAAAAGGGACTTAATGAGCTGAAAAGCATAAGCTAAGAAAATAAAGGCATAGGTAGTGTCAGCTGCTCACAGGCCTGAACCTGTGGCCTTTCTTCACTGGAGCAGAAAAAGTGTAGATGACAGCAAAACGGGCTTATAGGCTTGCTCCTGAATCCTTTCATTTGGCAAAAGCTAACATCTGAGACTAGAACAGGGCAAGAATTAGCCAGGACTAAGAAGTGGGCAAGCAGCCATGCACCTTGCCTTATCCTTGTACTGCTTGGCACCAGTCAGGCTCCATGCTTCTGTATTTTCTGGTAATGTTCAATCAGGCACGAATGCAAAGCCGAGCCTGGAATGAGCAAGAGAAAAATGAGTTGTCAAATACTGCATTTAGAACTCAGAAAAGCATTTAAATAAGTTATGGTATTGGGATCCTGACAGACTGCTCAGCCAGAGCACTGGAAATGGAAAAAGAAAAGGCTATTGATCAAGCAAATTAATTTTAAAACCTAAGAGTGGTTTAAATAGATTAATAGCCCCTAACACTGAATCTGAGTTTGCTGCCTTAGGCAAAACCTCAACTTATATATACACTGCCATTTCTCCATCCAAGCCAGTCAAGCCTTTCTGTTTTTCATGGGGGGAAAGCTATGACCCCCTGATTTCAACAACCATCCTGTGTATCAAAGGCCGGGAATCTTGGATTATCTCACAGAAGTCAGTTCCCAAACTTCCTACTGGCACATTTAACAACATGTTCAAACAAAACAGTGCAAGAGAAAAGCACAACTGACTCTTGTTGGTTGAGCACACCCTTAAATGCTTTTCTACAAGCTTCTGTGAGCAGCCTTTTCCAACACAAGCCTTCTTTGGCTCCCAGAGAACTGGATATTTCAGACTGATATAAGAAATATGCTGCCACAAACAGCCTGACTTCTGTTTAGTAAGAGGCAGCAGCCATTACTGAGACTTCCCACCACAGCAGATAACCAAGAATAACATTCAGTAGCTAGAAATGCAGGCTCAAAAGATGACAGTGCAATGCAGAGGTCTACATTGACCTCCTGTACAATGTTGGGCATGCCTCCCTGTTACAGTTCTACGGTTGTAGAATGCAAGTAATGATACTGAACTCCTTTGTAAAGTGCTTTAAAACCTACTGTAAGAAAGTCTGTAACCCCCCCAAAATACTTCATGAATAACTATCTGCAGTGATGATAATACATGAAATGTGTCACAAGAAGCCATTTAAAAGCTCAGTGCATTTCAAGTTAATGAAACATCCACGAATTGGAAGTTCAGTTCTTATAATTTTCCCTCTCATCTAATAACATTTCTAAGATGGCTTTTTGAAGTCAGAACAACTGAAAATGGGATTACTAATTGCATTTTACTTATTTCTACCTAGAAAGATTAATCACTGGTGCCAGCACTGGCACTTGACTGACTATGTGGTCAGAGAGGTTAATAGAAAGTATTAGTGGGAATAACTCAACAACGTCAGTTCTGTCAGAATTGGACAAGAAAAAATTAGTCTTTTGGTCTTTCTGAGCTCAATTCTTTTGCTCATTCACTACCTGCAAATACAGAGCAGGTTGATCCCATATCCACTGTGTTGTACTTAATTCCTATTGGAGCCACCTTTCTTATCTGGTGACTTATGAGGTAGGAGTGGGTCCATCCAAGGCATTGTTGGATGGAGTTGCTCTAACATTAGGTAGGAAAGAAGGTGATTTGTGCAAGGGGATCCTCCACAACCTTGAGTAATTCCAATAAACATGCAAACCTCGACTGTTCTCCATCACACACATATATATATATATAAATATATAATTTGGCCATGTGGAGGGTGGTTTTCAGCATGCTTTTACATGAGGTTTGGCGACGTTGAGTGTGTTTCACAGCTTGCTTTTACATGTGGTTTGGCTGCAGCAAGGCTGATTTACTGTGAGTTTTTACATGGAGCTTGGCTATGCTAATACTAGGGTCTGCATGACCGGGGTTTTACTACCCCTGTACTAACACAATGCACATCGTAATAACTGAAGATCAATTTAGATAAAGTGAGAAGTCAAAACCAGCCTGGCACTGTTCCTGCAACACCATAATAAAATATTCAAGTATTATGCTCCAGCTTCCTCTATCATGATCAGAGCGCTGCTGCCCCAGCTCCTGATCTGAAGTTGCACATTTTCTGTTTCAAATGCAGGGGATTAGATATAAATCCTTACCTCCATTTCAGAAGTGGGATCCAAATGGCTTCCAGCCATGTCAGCTGGTCTACCTTTGTGTGGGTTTAATGTACAATCAGTAATATGCTACAGAAAAGAATGTGAATTATTAAACCCTTTTTTAAACAGCCCGAATCACCAAATGCAGCTATCTACAGCCAATAACTTCTCCAGGCAGTTTCAGCTGCATAAGTTTTACAGTGACAACACTCACATGTGAAGCACTGTTTTCTCCCAGCTGACCATAACAGTCTCACAGAAATTGTTATTCCCAACCGACACAAACATTGGCAAACTTTAATGACTTACTGAAGTGTAAACATGGAAGTGTTGTTTTGATGCAAAGATTCATGCACGTCTTTTGTCTCACGTTAGCTCCTTTTGAAGCTTTTGCCTACAGATTGACCCACGCTAGCTGTGAGAACTGCTGTCTGTATAATGTTAATCAAGTTAATTCCTTTCAGGGAAATAAAATTATTCACTAAGATTTCAGCCTGACTTTTCACTCCTAGAACAGGGCTGCACATCCCTGCTTTTCATTCTCTGGATCAAGGTTCCCATTACATGCAATTTTCTTGTTCTATGTTCCAAATGCAAGATGGAACAAAACCCGTTCCAGATTTCCCATCACATAACTCCCAGTACTGTTCTAATACCATTTCTTCTTCCTTTTATGTGTATTAACTTAGACTTACATGTACACAGGTTTAATATCAATTGTCTCATAACTTGACTATTTTTCCCTGTCAGGTCTCAAAGGAGCTAAGATAAGGCTGGGAAGGAAGGTAAAGGGGGAATTACAGTTAAAGTGAATTCTTTTCCAAGAATCCACTGAGAGACAGATATAATTTCCAGATGCTATTGTAGGACTTAACAACTTAACAGGGCATTAGATGTCACTTAAAACTTTTAACCACATACCAGGGGCTGAGCTGCAAAAAGAGACCAACAAGCAGAACATAGTAATAAAGTACAGTAAATGCTACTCAATGTGTAAGTTGTCTAGAAATAGGCTCAGCAAATGAATTAGAAAAGGCAGAACAAATCCCTTCACCTTTGCTCAGTTTTATGCAGTAATCTGGGTGAGTCACCATAAGAAACAAATATTTTATCTGTGAAAATGCAAAGGAAACACCCCACCCACTGATGCTTTGATGCAGGGAGCATTTCACGTTAGCAGTTTTTAAATGCCCATCCGTATCAGCTCTCAGTAATTTCTGCTCCTTGGTATAAGTGTTTTGCATCCAGTTACACTGCTGTGACCTGGATGGGAGCTGCAGCTGTCAAAGCAGTTGCGTGACTGAGTGCCATGTCTTCTGGGTGACGCAGTGATTTACCTTTTGTGTTTTCCTTCAGCACAGCAAGTTTGCTCGTACCTCCCTTTCCTGAGTTCAGAACTGGTTTGCAGAGCTTCCTCTTCCAGAACTGGTGGCCAGATGATAAGTTTAGAGGAGAGTCTCGCTTCTTTGTTGCTGTTTATTTCTTTAAACTTTTAATTCTGAATTCCATGAAATAAAATGTTTGATGATCTGAGCTCAAAAGACACAGATATTGAGAAGCGAGACACCGCATTTCAGTTAGCATTGATAGAATGATTCCCAATTTCAGTTTTCATAAACTGATGCAGTTTATGAAAAGAACTCAGAATGGAAAGCATTGTAATTATGATATGCCCTTATTAGATGAAATTCATTTTAGGTCACTTTTTTTTCCAAATGCCTTTTGTTCAGTAGAGTTCATGATTGCTGTGCACTGAGGGGACACTGGAATTTAACAGCTTTAACCATGTTTCATTTATCTTTGCAATCATGCTGTAAACAGCCCGTATGAAGACGCGCAGGTCATCACATGCACTCGTGAAACAGAGCAAGTAACACTGGCAAGGGAACCTGCACAGTCTCCTTTTAGAGCAAATTCCTGTTTAAACCTCTCAAGAGAAGAGTAAAAGTAAGCTGTTCCTTCTGCTAAAAAACGGCACATGGCACCACTGGCAGTAGAAAGACTAAATATCACTTGGGGGCTCAAACTACAAGCTAATGCTTCTCAACCCCTTCCACATGCTGGCTGAAATGAACTCAAGGTTTCTTTACCACTGTTACCATATCAGTTCATATCAGAGTCCCACATCTGAAGTGCAAGGATTTGGTTTCAAATTAACCACATTTTTCATGTATTTGATCTGAAATTTTTACCGCCTCTCAGCACTCCATTTACTGGACCCTTCACAAAACTGATTTAGAAGCTGTAAGATTTCAAAATCAACAGTTTTGGAGTTCTCTCCCAAAACTTCTCATTGTCAGGTTTCTCCCTCAAAAAAAGAAAAGCTTGAAGCGTTTTTAATTTGTTTAGTGACAAAAGTTAGGATTTGCCCCTCAAAAGCATGACACTAGCAGGAAAAGTGCTGTTTGTTGCAAGTCTGTGATACAATTGAAAGTGCTGCCATAAACCAGAGGCAGTTTCTTCAGCTTTGAATGTTTTGTGGGTTCTGGGGTTTTCATTGTAGATTTTCAGAGCTAATGAAAAAAAAACCCATGGGCCCTCGCCCTCGAAGGTAATATGACCTGAGATATAGTTATCAACGCCCCATATCTGTGGGCTACCATAGTGCAGAAGACATTTTTACTTTTGAAACCATTAGGGTTTGATCTTACCCACTGAATGTATACGTCAATCTTTCTGGCACTAGCAGCGCCAGACAGCAGAAGGATGTACTATGCACAGAACTGTGCTATATAAATGCCTTGCAGGTACTCAGCCTAAATAGCTTTTCTCTTGGGAAATTAGTGCTGAGCTTTACTCTTCCAAGGCTGTTTCCCATCCATCCAGAAGGCCTGAGCTGGAGTGGCAGACTTTGTGACACAGCCTGCTGGAGCTGCCTGAATTATGTCTTTAAATCATTCCTTCTGCCAGCCCTCCCTCCCCATGACATCTCCTGCTTTGTCGAATTGGAAAATGCAAGCACGCATCAACCGCCAGCATTTAAGCTGAGGGCAGATATAGGCAGCTACATGAAGGCATTGGCAGGTTGTGCTGTTCCCTATAACTGCTGCGAGAAGACACCTCTGCCAAATTGCTCAGGCAGTACTGAAATAGAGATGTTTCCAGACATCTCAGTGGAAGGGAAGATGAAGAACAGTAGAAAGTTTAGAGAATACTGTAATGAAGAATAATCTTGTTCTCCTTTTACTACAAATTCTGATTTTCCTTCCTTTCTAAAACAAAACAAACAAACCAACAACAAACCAAACAACCCAGACAAAAGGGTAGCTGAATGACTGTTGAAAAACTACCTCCTCCACTTTGTTGCATCAAGAAGGACCTCAGGCTGGAATCAGGGTTCTGCCATTCCATAGCTTTGCTAGCAAAGCATGCAAGAAATAGGAGTACCACTGGCAATGCTGAATTCTTCAGACAAGGAAAGGATAAAAGAAGAGAATGAAGAGCACATTCCACATAGATAGAGTTTTAGAACCATGTAGCGACCCTGGGAGAATGGACACCACCAACCTCCCAACAGTAGTATATGAAGTTAATGCATTTTCCACCCACTACTGAAACTGATAATAACTGCTGCTAGACACACAGGCTAAGCTCACTGCTACAGCACTTCTCCAGGCAGCCACTGCTCTACAAAGAACAAATCTTATCCAGTCAGGGTAAGCCAGTTATGAAAGCTTGCCAGAGGCATAAAAAGAGTACGCTTTTCTCTCTTTCTATCCAAACAACCCTTCTGCTGAACACAATGTCTCTCCACATTCACACACAACTATATATTGCTGCTAATATAACATATTGAATTTCAGTAACCTAACAACCACAACATCAGAAAAGCAGTTAAGCGTTAACTAGTGATTTGCATCAACCACTCAGCATGCTGTGAAGATAGTGAGCACCATGAGTTCAAGAAGAAAAACAAAAGCAAAGTCAGTAGATGAACTCAAGCTTTTAAAGTTCTTTCCTATTATTTTTCTGCTCTTTTGACTCAGTCTATATGGAAATCACTTCTTTCCTAAGTGCTAAACTCTGCACTGGATCCTGCTGATGGATGACTAAAGAAATCTGTCTTCCTTCATTGTTCCTTCACCCGCAGCTCTTGAATCTGGTCCCAAAACTAATTCTGATGTTGAAATGAAGTTCTTCACATTTCTCAGAATTGTTTTGGAGAGAAAGTAGCACTGAAAGGGGATGTCACTGTCTGAAGGGGTGATTAGTCCAGATAGGTTCCTACATTAAGAGTTTCCCATCAAATAATGCAAGGAGTAACTATTTGAATAGAGGAAGGAATCAAGGTAGGACACCAAATTCCTGGAGATTCCAGAATAATAATTCATTCATTGCCAGGGATATGCATTGCTGAAGGTGCCCATAGCTCTAACTTTTAACTAAAGTTTCTAAACCCCCCCAGAAAGTATCTAGATATCATCCTCATTTTATTTGTATGGAAGGAACAGGGACCTGCAAACTGCAGAGTTGTAAGGACTGAGCAGAATCTAAGCTATTACATACATAAATCCTAAAAAGGCTAATGAACTACAGGCTACCACAGAGTCTGCCCTTTCCTCTGCTACCTCGACTCCTGAGCACTATAAATTAGCACTTAATGGAATTGTTACTCAAGACTGCAACACCTGGAGAACATGCAATGTGCCACTGGTCAGAATTTCTCATGAAATTATGTACCTCGGCTTTATAACCAAAGAAACTTCACAGGCTTTCTTGCAATAGAGAAGAAAATCCCACTTCTCAAGTTCACTCGCAAACCACCCTGCTTCTGGACCTGGAATGTGATTTACCTGGAAAATTACAGAGTGATTTTAGTGTTCCCAAGGCACAAATCAACTAGAATCAAATTCTTTGTTTCCTCTATTTTCCTCCTTCTCCAGGTTTTCTTTTTCCCTTCAATATTTAACAGCACGAATTACTCTGGTGTAAAGTTTTTATTCAACACTTAAGCCTCAGTGCTACAATCTGAATAGGCAACGACTTACACTGAGAGAAACTCCACATGTGCAGAAAGACCTGGACCTGCCTAAGCCAACTGGAGAGCTCCTGAGGCAAAAGAAAAAGGAAACTAGGTGAAAAGACTGCCTGCAAAAGTACATCGCATTGGGAATTCCATGTCTCACATGCCTTTGTTCCCTTCTGAGGTGCCTCTTCCAACCCAAACTGTTCTGATTCAACGACTCCACGAACGACAATTCAACAGCTTGCCATCCTCATGTTTTTTTCTAGTCTCTTGTGTTAGAAATGTAGCAGCATTAATACAGTTTATTTGACTGCTGAGGAAAACAGCATTCCCAGGACTGAGGCTGGTGTACATTCAAATGAGAATGCTGAACACAGTCCATATTTGAGGCAAAGAGAAAAATGTAAGTGCTTTAAATGAAAGCACAGAACGGCTGTGCTTTGGTTTAAAACTCACATATAAATAGATTTGCAATTTGTGAAAGCCCTAGACAAGATGCAACATGACCCTCCACAGAACTGTTCCTAGGCTTCAGTGGTGGAGTTCCGATTACAACGGTTCCCATGCTGCATCCAATTTCAGCACAATTTAGAGTGTGGTCTTCCAACAAAAATCAGCATTTCAGCATGTTATCCTGGAAATATAACTGAGCAAATCACAGCCAGCACTGAGATTAAAGGGGAGGGGGGCGAAGGGAAAGCTTCTCACCAACTTGTGACCAGTAGCTCTCAAAAATTAAGTATTCTTGTTAACATCCCACCAGTTTTTCTTCTGTGAGCATATTATATTGAGTCTTGTAGATAATTAAAATCATTTTTTAATGAACAGGCCAAGTAGTCTCATCAAATTTTATGTAAGTTCTGAAGAGCTATAGAAAATGTCTGCTTTTTTGATTAGCCATAAAAGAGTGATTTCTCAGTTGGATCACTTACCTTCCTCACTCCTCAACAATACAGTCCCAATATATCATGAAATCCACTGCTTAGATTTAATTTCAATAATCAATTTAATCATTAATTGGTTGCTAATCTGTGTACGGAGAAAGGCAACCATTTTCTGAAACAGTTTGGACCTTCCCATAGCCTTGGGTATGTGTACTTTTCCCCTCACAGCAAGAAGCAGGATAGACCAGGCCATTTTTCTGTCATTGTGTAAATGTAGTTGAATAAATGCACAAAGGTATAAAAATGTACTTTCCCTGCTATGTTTAAGCCAAAAAGAACGTGGAGCATTCTTCATACTGTTTGCTGACATCCAACCATTCCTCATTTCTGACTCTGCAGCCACTTTCATAGGTGGCTACAACAAAAAAAGGATTGAGGGTGGAACATATTAACTTATATTAGTATTTTTTTTTTAATCATTGCCAAGAGCTTCTGCAAAATCCTCTTCAAAGCCCAAAGTGCTCTTTCCCGTAGTTATGCCATGCTGGGAAGAGTTTGGCTCTATAGCCTTCAATGATGGGAGACTTAGTGTGTCTGACCAAAACCAGTGAAGTATGGCAAATGGTTTAGCTGAAAGAAAAACAAAAGCATACAAGTAGAGGACAGTTTAACAGGTAGCACTCCCCACAGGAGAAAAAGGAACACAGGGGCAGGAAAGGAAGATATAAGCTTAGAGGAAAAAGCAACCCTTATGATTAGCTGCTGAAGATGGAAAATAATCCAAGCATTCACAACCCACAAAAAGTGAGGCCAGACAAAGCTAAGGATACTCCAGAATCTGAACATGTAGCAACCAACAAGGCTTTTGCACTGCAAGCTTCTAAGCTACCCAAGATCTTGCTAAACTCCCAGAAGATGTAGAAAGCTGAGATCTTTTCAGGACTTTTCCTTAACTATTTTATATTGTCAAGAAGTAACCCACATAGAAATAATTGCCCATCTTCTTCTACCCCAGCTGAAGATCTGTTCAAGGCCCCCATCAGGTTCAGAAAAGCAGTTTGCTTTGTGGTCCCTGTAACCTCTTGCCCACAAGATGCTTATTATAATACAAGTCTCTTAGCTTTTCTTATAAAGAAAAGCTGTTGTAGTAACCTGCGAGGGAATGGGTGAGAGTTATCAGTACAACAAACCCTAGGACACCATCCTCCTTGTCTGTTTTAACTCTGTACCTGGCAATACTCATGGACTTCCAGCTCTGCAACACCCCCATTGCTCTTAGTGCTCTCTAGATGTGGTGTCTAGGAGCATAAGTCATCAGGCTGTATCCCAAAGCCTGTGTCTTGCTGTGACCTTGGTCTCAAAGGCCACTCTTGACAGCATGCTCACTCTTCTGCCTCTTCTTTAGAGCATTAAAGTAGGGATAAGAAAACAAAGTAGAGCAAAGATGGACTTCTGTGGCAGCCTCAGGGGTAGTTGTAAGATCCCCCAGGACAGAAGACAAACAGAGCTTGCCTCACAAACCAATTTCCCTGCATAATGTTTGCTTTGAAATAATAGTTTCCCATTCTAGGGCTCCATCTGATGGTTCTTCTGGTTCACAGGCTCATTTTTCTTGAAACCTTCTACAGCAAGACAGAGCAGCAAGTGATTTACCTCTTCAAAGCAGGTTTGAGAATAACTCAAGAACACAGAGTCAGTTTTAGCATTAGAGAGACATCCATCTTCAGTACAGCTTCTACAAAGACTGGTTTCCCACGCATGAGATTAAATTCTTCCCTAGACCAATGAAGAGAAGGTGTGTAGGTAGAAGCTCTCATGTGTGGTTGGTGGCCCCAGGTGGGGCTGAGTCAGGGCAATCAAGACCTATTAATGCACTCAGGGCCCTGACAAGTCGTCCCTATTTCTACAAATCCCTTTGGGGAGGAGAGTGTGTTTGTTGTTTATGGGGTTAGAGCCATCAGTTTGCCTTTCTTAGCAGCTGATCTACAGTCCATAAGACTTCCATAATCAGAGTTTGGGATTGGGATCAGGAAACTAATGTTTAAGTAAATAGGAGTTTGTTTCATATCTGTCTGGCAATACATTACACTGCATACACCAGTGGAGGAAAAGGACTCTACAGAACCTGTTCTTAGAAGAAGCCACAGCCTGCGTTCACAGGAAGGTGAAAGTAACACCTCTTTCTCTCTCCCACTTTTCTTCACTGTATAACCTGCTCTAGATTTATATATATAAGAGCATAAGATATATATACCTTTATGTTGCTGAAATCAGTAAAAAAGGTCCATTATATGAGTAAATATAATTAAGATCTTCCATTCATAATTTCCAGGAGGTGACGAATTAGGAAAAGGAAAAGGTTGCTTTTCACAAGCAAAGACTGGGAGATACAAAATTAATTGCCAATGCTAAGTAGAGAGGTGACCCCATGTAAACCTGATGTCAGAAGGTCCAACATTAGAAGTAGGTCTCAATCATTACGTTCTAGGTTTAAAAAGCTGAATTGATAAACCACTCAAAATATATGTAGTTAGAATGTAAATGCCAAATATATGTAGTTAGAATGTAAATGCCAAAAAAAAATCCCTGGAAGTTCTAGCCCCTGAACCAGTATTGTTTCCAGGCTGTCAAAAAGATTCATGATGCATCCCAGATTGCATATAACAAGCACAAACTGGATCTAGTAACATGGATCCAGAGCCAATGATAGAGGCCAGAAGAGGTAGATGGCCTGTTTTGATGGAAACATTTTCCTCATTGCTTCCATGTTAAAAACTGCTCTTGAGTCAGACAGAAACCCCCCTCCTTCCCTGCCCCATCCAGTCCCTGGGGCTGAGCTGCCCTTGTAGAAAGCTGAGATCTTTTCAGGACTTTTCCTTAACTATTTTATATTGTCAAGAAGTAACCCACATAGAAATAATTGCCCATCTTCTTCTACCCCAGCTGAAGGGTCCTTGCTGCCCCCCTGCCCTGGCTTCTGAGATGACCACTTCCTCCATGCTCTAGTTCTGAATTCTCAAGAACCATTTGCAATAGAGGTAAATTCAATGGGAAAAAACTTTGCTGACTACAGGGAGCTTTTACAACATCAGGAACAACTCAGCTTAATGGTTTTTCTTTCTCCTTCCCTGAACACAAGCTACCCCAGAACTTGTATCTGAATATTTGGTTCTCATGTATATTTATTTAGTTAGCAGTGGCATTCCTATTTTTATAGCTTAGAGTTTTTAACTTTCTTGTTAGCAGCATTAACAAGGTTTACAGCATACAAAGTGAGCTGTGGCATTTAAAAAATGTTGGCCTAATGTATCACCAGCAGTTTTTTATACACATGTTCAATGGCAATCTCCTACTGACAGGCAGAATGCATTTCTATGTCTGGGCAAGTTTATAGATGGTGTTCCCACCTCTGGGCCACAAGGTCACAAATTTGTTTCTGATTCTATTAACGAAACACTCAACAATGGTAAGTTTGTGTGGGGTTTTTTGCTTCTTTTATGAGAGAGGACTGTTTTATGTGATCCAAGGTCTTAAAGATACTCCAAGGAATCTCTGTCGAATGCTGGGCTTTTTACCCCCATGCCCTGACCACAGAACTCTGGCTGCAGATTTGAGAAGCTTTGCCTGGCAGTTAGATAAAACAGATTTCAGGGAAATCTGACACGACTGAAGACAAGACCAGGCAATGTCTCTGTCATCTGCCCATGAGCAGTTATGCTGCCTTCAGTGGGGTTTCACAGGGGTAGGATTTGACTCTGTGTCAAAAGGATGTACAGGAGTTAAAGATTCGTGATATCTCTTCTCAATTCCTATTTCTTCAACAGATGTTCTGTGTAAGGACCTCCCCCAAAAGCATTGCTACCTGGCCCTCCATGCCTGTGGGATGGAAGGAACAGTATTCCTCCTTTGCCTATCTTCATCTGTTTTGCAAGATTTTAGAGGCAGAGCACTAGTAAACAAAGGCACCTACCTCAGTGAAGGCCTTTGCACTCCATACATTACAAGAATACTTACTGAACTCGTGGCAAGAACAAATAAAAAGAGGAATACATCAGAGATGGCTCCTATTGCCCTATGAAACACCAAACTTACTCTTTCTTGGAATTAATTTAACTAGGCATTTTTTCTCCTTTATGCTGTGTGAAGGCTCCAGCTGCAGCTTCCTTACCGTAACTATTTAGTGCGTGATGCTGAGCCTCATTTAACAACAGGGGGAAGCAGCATCCAGGCTGGCCCCAGCCACTGCTGACCTGAAATCACTTCATGCTGGAAGTGCTCTGGGACTTTGTGGCTATGAACATACGGACTTTTGGCTTGAGAAATGAATGAAGGCCAGCAGAAAAACTGGACTGATGGGGTAAAATTAAGAACACAGAAGAGGGAGAACCAGCAATTGAAGGAGGGAGGACAAGCTTTTGTGTCTGTTGAAGGAATTTCAGCATCATCTCTTACTGTCAGAAGGCAATCATGAAAATGAAGGTCAAGAAGTGCAGCCCCTTATGCGGGATGCTTTGGGTTACTGTGGTTAGGAGGATCAAGGCTAGGTATCACATGCTTTTACTGAAGGGAGATTGTCTGGAATAAAGCAAGGAGCCAGAATTTCTAGGCTAGGAAAAAGGCGGATCATGTTGCAACAGAGCACAGGAAAGAGAATTTGGCTGCTCTGTCTGACTGGAGGCCTTTTCGCTACATGAGAGGACTCCAGGTCTATTCTTTCTCCAATTTCCTTATGCCCTCAAGGAAGCTCTTGGTGGAAATTTGCTTCCATTTATGGGAGATCTGGAAGAATGAGGGCCAGGCTGTGACTGAGCGTTTGACAATAAGAAAGAGGGTTCAAAGGAGAGGAAACAGCTGAAGCAGGATTTGAGGTGTTATTCTGCACCAAAAATTGACCTGTGCAAGTGACAATCTCCCACGGTCGGTCACTACAATTGGATGTTTCTGAAATGTGCCTGTTCTAAAACACTCTGAGGCTTGGATCCAGTAAGATCTGATGGTCCCTTCCAACTCTAACTATTCTATGATGCTAAGGTTCTATAAGAAGACTTTATAAGATGACATCTATAAGATGACTATAAGGTGCTCTTTGAAAATCATCATCATGACACAGATTCTCGTGGCCCACTGAAGTACCAAGTGATCTTTTGTGCAGTATCACCTGCTTCGGGTTCTCTTCTCCGTGGTAACTATGGGCTTGGTTATTTAAAGGCAGTATGACAGTAACACACAAAACTATTACTAAACATCTTTGCTCAGAGAAGATATACCTTCCTAACAAGTGTTCTTGTGTTTCTATGCTCTATTTGGTTACCTCATAGATAATGATTTACGATCACCATGCAACACCTTTTTAAAAACAGATTGCAACTTGTCTTGATACTCCTAAGAATGGCAACTTTTCTTTTGGGGCTTTGGAGAACTTTGTAATTTTCTCAGTTTTTTAAAAAATCCCTACAGAAATTCCCTTAAAATTTCTTTAAAATAAAAATCTATAGGTAAGCATGAGGTGTATATCTCCTTACAATGCACAGACAGTTCTCCACTAAAGCAAACAACCTAATCCTCTTGTCCCTATTCATTTCGTCACTGTTACAAACCACTTGGGCAGTTTGTAGCATCAATACTGTGAGAAAGTATGGTTTTAACATAATGAGAAAAGAATCTAAAGCAGCTTGTCCATGAAAGACATGATTAATAAATAAGCAATGATCAATTGCTTTGTACCATGGATGTTTTGATAGGTCTAGGAATGTTAGTGAAATGCATTCAAGGAGATGGGGAGACTTTGATTTTTTTTGCTATTTGGTGGCATCATGATGCCAAGAAAGAGGTAGATCATAATTTTCTATATCCATATTATGAAAAAAGCAGATATTTACCTTTCATATTTATCTCCACCTATAAGACCTTCTCATGAGGCAGTTTTCCATAGCTCTTCTGTCCCATTAGGCATATAGAACAATATACTTCAAAGCACTTTAACTTTCATGTTTCAGCTGAGGAGTTTCCCCTCCTGCAACTTCATACATATATGAAATCAGTGCTAAAACAACAAAATATGATGACAAATACTGAAACTCATTTTGCTCAGCAGCATTCCCTATAACGCAGCATTTATGTGACAGTGCTAGAAGACTAAGAGCTTGCTGCTGAGAGAGAAGGACAAATACCCAGGGCTGCTGTGCACATCTGGTCTGGTTTGGATCCATCAGCCTCTGCAACACACTGTGAAAACACCACAGAAGTGGCTGTTCTTCTGAAGTGCAGTAGCAGATCTTGAGTGTGCACTAAGCTAGATCCTCAATGGGTATAAATCAAAGTAACTACACCAAAATCAATCCAGCCGCTGCTCTTTGCACACATGATACATCTTATGTGAGACTCCCAAGTACCACAATTACCACTCCAATATCTTTCTTATAACCAGCTGCTATCATGCCACAAGATCATTCTTTCCCTTCCCTCTGCTCTTCCTTCCCTCCCTTCTTTTCCCCAGGACTGACATCGCTCAGTATTTTGGCTAGGAGATCAATTCTCCAAACTGAAAACATCAAAGCATATCTCTGGTTAGATCTCATCCCAACCTTCCAAGTTTGTTGACTTGGAAAGTGAATAACTAATAAGGCAGCATGCCATTGTTTTCTGTTTATTATAATGGAAATAAATTGCTGGCCTTAAATCAGGCACTGATTGTTCCTTTGATATCACTGCCAGGAAGCAAAATAAAATGGCTTTTTAAAAATCACCTTTCACAGGGAGTGCCACAGGCATTTGAAAGATGAGCCTTTTTCCATGTCAAAGGCTCTACCAGAAGTGCCAAATACACCAGAAGAAAAATTCAAATCCTTCCCTATTAAAACAAACAACAAAAAGAAGAGTGCGATTACAAGAGAAGGATTGCCTGGCCGAGCTGGCACACCACACATCTCCTGCAAGTGCTCATGAGGCCGCAGCAGAGCTGGCTCCGTGGTGAGGAGCACTTCCTGAAGAATATGGAACACATCCTTTGCAATCCTTTTTCCCCTCAAAAAAAAGCAGGTGGGCTGAATAAATGACTCTGCCTGGCAGCTCTTAAACTAATAATAAGTGACTTTAGGAGCCAAAAAGACAGAGGAGGTGCTTTGCCTCCCATAAATCTTGCTTGTGTATTTCTTTAGTGTTTGTTTTATTTCAAGCTACACGGAGCAGCAATTTCATTGCACTTCCAATGCCTTGAAAGGAGGGGTGTGAGTGAACAGCTGCTTGGTACTGAGTTACTTGGCTGGGTTTAAACCAAGACACCTTCTCAGCATTTTAGCTTCTTCCCTGTAGGCTTTTAGGTGCAGCCTTTCAGGTGTTCGAATTTTTCTCAGGGTGCTACCAACCTTAGCTAATGTTGGGCATTGGCACCACTGAATCATGCATAGAGAGGAGCTTCCTTATTGGAGTCTATAGCTGGATCCAGATCTTAAGTGATGCAGAGCACAGTGGTGTTTGGTTTTCATGACGTGCTGCAGTTTGATTTGGCTTGGAGCAGAGGATAAAGTGGAGTGCCAGATTCAGATCTTGGGCCAAGCTTGGATTCTGTATTTCAGCTACCAAACTTCATCATGGTTTGGCAAAGTCATGCTCTCACCTGCTCACGCCATGTGGAGAACACCTGTGATTTGCTGGGAAGGTGGTTGATCATGCTGTGAGAAACTCCCAACCTATGAGAGCCTGTTTTGGCTGATTCTGGTTGCTGCAGATGATGTGCACTATGAGAGCAGAACCACTGGAACATGCTCAGACTTTTCAACTGCAAAGAAAACAAAAATGGTGTAAAGAAAAGCTGTCAGGAGCAGACTGCAGGTTTATGCCTTCCTTTGTTGTCGTGACTCTTGGAACCAGTGCAACCTGTTCATTTGTAAGACTGGGACTCCAATGCACAGCATGACCTGAGAGTAAACTGGGAGAACTACATAACTGTATCGCTTTCTACAAAGCCTGCTTTTGAAACACTCCTTCATAATATCTGTAGCTACTGTTCTTATATATCACTTGCTGGAAGACCCTTTTTCCAAACATCAAACCAATACTCATAGCTTATATGGCAAAAGATCTGTGCACGGCAAACGGTGCGGTCTGCTAAATATTAAGGCCCTGTTTGACAAGGAACTTATGCCTATACTTGGCTCTAAATGTATCCCTGCTCAGCAAAGTATTTAAGCATATTATTAACTTCAAGGCTTTAGGTATGTCCCACAAAATGGGGTAATATAACTGGGAACCTTATAAAGTGCCTATGACATAGGTACTTTTCTCAATTGGAAGATTTGAAGGGCTCCCACCAAAGTGCCCTGGGATTAAGTAAAGATTTTCCATTGGCTTTGGTGAACATTCAACTAGGTCCTAGTTTTTGTACTTATTACTAGCTTATAACAGGATATTCGGAAAGGGAAAGGAAGGATCTTTTTTTCCAGAGATTTGTGGCAGCCCAGTGAAGTTCTCACTGATTGTAAAAGGAGAAATATAATCCTCGTTTTTAAAAAGGAAAAGAAAGGAAGACCTGGGGAACTACAGGACAGTCTCACCCCCGTGCCTGTAAGATCATGAAGCAGATCCTCCTGGAAACTGTGCTAAAGCACATGTAAAACAAGGAGGTGATTGGTGACAGCCGACATGAGTCTTCACAAAGGGCAAATTATGCCTGACAAATTTGGTGGATTTCTATGGTGGGGTTTCAGCGCTGATGGGTGAAGGAAGAGCAACTGATACGTGCTTGCTTGTGCAAAGTATATGACACTGTCCTCAGTGACATCTTTGCCTCTAAGCTGGAGAGACATGGATTTGATGGATTGACCAGGGGGATGGCTTTAAACTGACAGAGGGGAGATTCAGATTTGATATAAGGAAGAAGTTCTTTCGGTGGAGAGACACTGGCACAGGTTCTCCAGAGAAACTGCGGCTGCCCCATTGCTGGCAGTGTTCAAGACCATGTTGGTAGGGGCTTGGTGCAGCCTGGTCTAGCGGAAGGAGTCCCTTCCTGTGACAGGGGGTTGGAACTGGATGAGCTTTAAGGTCCCTTCCAACTCTACCATTTTATGATTCTGTAATTCTATGGTAATACCATCTCTTCTAAATTACTTCTGAAAATTAAGGTTGTGATTATGACCTGTACTTGATGATCACACTTTGCTTTGAACATTTTGAGTATATATAGGTTTGCCAATTCTAGTACTGCCCAGTAATTTATTTCCCAGGTGGGCTACAAAAGTCATCTGGAAGAAGGAAAACAGTGTCTAAGTGCTTGCTGCACAAAAAGATGATTGTGCATCTGTAAATTGCTTGATGTACGTTGATCGTACCTGAAGAGACAAAAGCAAATGTCAGACCTGAAAATCCAGTCAGCATTAATATTCTGACACAAGAACTGTTACAAGATATTTACAGTTCCACCTTGGAGACCATGGAGCATTATATTGTGTCATGCAAAACCAATATTGAACAACATTTCTGCTTCTCTACTCATTCCACCAGCAAGTTACTGGGAATACTTCAATGCAAAGAAAGGTCTTTGCTAAGCGAACTTCAGATCTTTTTTGAAAGATCTTTGCCAATACCTATGACAGTATAGGAAACTGTTTCCCAAAGAACTACATCCTGGACGCAGCACAGCTCAAATTGGTGCAACACTCATGCTAAAGTTATCTCAGTTTAACTTTAAAGCAGCACCTCCCTGAGTACCTCTCAATTCTGGAACAAGTGACACATTTCTGTGCTCTGTGAAAGCTGGGATTATTTTTAATCTTATGGACATGTTGCAAAGATCAATTTATAGCCTCACAGAGGTGGAAAACACAAGGGTTTGGGGGCAGGAAAAAAGGGGAATTGGCTGTTGTTGGTTACTGAATATTATTAGTGCTGAAAAGAAGAAACTTTTCAGGGCAACTTCTACTTTCTTGCACTGCTTGTAAGAAAATGTAGTGTGAACTGGCACAGATGCATGGACTGCAGTGCACCCATGTTCCTGCAGGCCAGCAGAGATTTTTGATCCACATATTACAAGCTCTGTACAGGTGCTGTGTACTAAAAAGGTACAGAAGATGGTAAGAAGGCGGCTTTCTTTTCCTCACTCCATTACAGTTTTATATATAAAATCATAGAATCATAGAATGGTTTGGGTTGGTAAGATCATCCAGTTCCAACCCACTACCATGGGCAGGAACACCTTATGCTAGACCATGTCACCCAAGGCTTTGCCCAGAGTGGCCTTGAACAATGCCAGGGATGGAGCATTTACCACTTCTCTGGTCAACCTCTTCCAGCGCCTCAGCACCCTCACAGTAAAGAACTTCTTCCTTGTATCTAACCTGAACTGCCCCTGATGAAGTTTGAACCCATCACCCCTTGTCCTATGATTATGGTCCTTTCCAGCATCCTTGTAGGCCCTCTTTAGACACTGGAAGGCTGCTATGAGGTCTCCACGCAGCCTTCTCTTCTCCAGGCTGAACAGCCCCAACTTTCTCATCCTATCTTCATACAGGAGGTGCTCCAGCCCCTGATCATCCTTGTGGCCTCCTCTGGGATGGAATTATAGCAATGACTTTATTTCCAAATTACCTTAACCTAGAACAGCATCTTGCCTGTAATTTGCAATGACAGAATTCTTCAGCAATTCCAATATTATGCAAGGCTTCCAGTGAAAAGAGCAAGAGGGCAAGAGTTTGAGCAAACCTCTGGCATGTGCTTCCCATAATATTCAGCAATACATGTTTTAAAATTCTCTATTCATCCAGGTTGCAGATGCATCAGTTCAAATACTTACCAGAAGCCGCAACAAGACTATAACAGACAATGCACACTGAGACTGTAGACATTTCAATAGTCATAAAAATCAGTGAGTAGCATTTTTTCCAGTTCTACCTAAATCCTACTTGAGCCTCACTCAGTAAAGTGCAATTTTTAACACTTATAAGGAACCCAGTACAATTATGTCCTTTATTTTGGCTGTTGACAAGTGTTTACCACAGAGTTTTGTATTACTTCCAACCAAAAAAGTCAAATGGCCTAAGTTTACCCAGAGTTTCACAAACACTTCTGCAAGGAAACATGTCAGTGCATTTTTACAAAACACTGGAAATGCACAGAATTCCAAACTCCTGAATTTAAAGCTTTTCCAAGTTTGTTTTACACACCCTCTACCATGATTGTTGTCTTACCCCGTGAGCACCATCAGGATTTTATAATTGGATCACTTTCCAGGAATTACAATGAAGAATTTTAACTCTTGCAGCTGAGAAAGGACAATTTTATTGGAAAATGTCATACCTGGAAGTGCTTTTCACCCAAGTGCTCCTTTCTGGTGAGCCCCAAAGGACCAGTCACAGGAAGGACTGAGATGAGATGAGGTGGCTTCTGGCTGGCATTTCAGGCCACATAGAATCATAGAATCACAGAATGGTTTGGGTTGGAAAGGACTTTAAGATCATCCAGTTCCAGCCCCTTGCCATGGGCAGGGATGCCTCACACTAAACCATGTACTCAAGCCTCTGTCCAACCTGGCCTTGATCACTGCCAGGGATGGGCTATTTACCACTTCTTTGGCCAACTACAACCTTCCTGTGCCTCACCACCCTCATAGTAAAGAACATGGGTCCCTTTCAGCTCTTGAAAAGCCTTCAGTAACACAAAAGACATTTAAAAGTGTGGCATGTCTCCAGGCTGCACTTTACTTTCTGTGGGCATTTACTCAAGTTCTCCAGCTCTATCTCATCCTATCCCTGTCCACACAGAGGCACCCAATGCCTGGGGTGATGTGACACACCTCTGCACTGCTCTGCCTTTGAGCTCAGGGACTATAAACAGGGGTGATGAGAGGTTCAGTTCCAAAGCATGCTCCTGATCTGAACTGACTTCTGTGAGCCTATGGAAATGCTCATGGAGATGCACCTTTAGTGGGAAGATCAGCTACAAATGCAAAACAGATGCTAAAGGCTTGAGAAACACAGAAACAAAGAAGAAAATTGACATTTTCAAAACCATGGTCAGAAGCAGGAGCCAAACCAGGATTTGCTAACTTCCTCTCCATTGTTTTATCTATACTGCTGCTTCTTGAATTTAATCTTAAATCTTGACAATTCTGGACATCTTTTATCCCACATAATGCTAAAAGTTTGACTGTTAAAATAAACATCCCAGTTACAGACAGTTACCTGACATCAGTGAAATGGTGAAGTTCCTATTCCCTAAACACCTGTAAAGCTTTTATTTTCCCTTTCCAACAAAACCAAGATGGCCTTTTCCCCCCTTCCCCTGGTACTTCTCTTGCTATGGCCCATGTGGCTTTCTTGGCCTCTCTTAGCCTCAAATGGATTTTCAATATGAACTTTATGGTTAGTAGTATCCCCTTCCCACTAAAATACTGCAGATTTCTGTGGTAATTCTACTTTCAGAGTTGTCAGAAGGATGCACAAGCCTTGTTACATGTGGACACAATTTAAATGGATAACAATCCAGTAGGGAGTTGTATTTTATCAAGGCAGAGTTTTACTGAGATATGGTATGGTCGAGAATCAGAACCTCCTACAAAAGTGTGGGTTTACTCTTGTGGAGTACACTAGGTTCTTAGGACACTGAAAGCAATGGCCCTAATCTGTCACACCACCTCCAATAGTTCAATCATTATTATCAGGAGTCGCATTTTAGTTCCCTCATTGATAGTTCTGACAAGAGCATTCAATGGCTTTGACTTCAGCCTGGTGTAAAAACTTTGAGGTATCTGTAACACGTTTCATAGACAGGACATTTCAAGGGCCTGTGGCTGCAGCAAACGGGTGCAAGCTTGATGCTACCTAATTGCAGTGAAAAATCCATCTCTACAAGCTGACACATCACCTCAGATGCTTGTTGGTCCCTGCTAGAAGAATCACTCTTCCCTGAGATCATCAAAAAAATGATCACCCTCTATTAGCAAAGATTCATGTAGACCCAAGTTTTTCTACCTGCCTTCTAAAGTTATCAAGCAGCTAAACTGCACAGGTATATTAGCTCAATCCTACCCCTGATGCCAACGCATATGTATTTTGGCACTGTAGGCTATACTACCCAGCTATGTGGCTCCCACTACAAAACTAGCGTGCCACTGTGGGAGCTGGTTGGGAGGAATCTGTGCAAGCAGCATCTCCAAGTTGAGAACTTTTGCATCAAAGGTTCAACAGTCCAGAGATGATCGCTAGAGCCTACCTGAACTTAGACCCATATTTGTCCCCAGCCCAATCTCCTGCTGCTCATGGCTGGACACCCAGGGTGGGCCTACTTTATCCACTTGCCATGTCTGTAACATCTGTGCCCATGTACTGCTTGTATGGGTGTCCTCCTTGGATCCCAGTTTGGTCCCCATCTGGGGACAGCCCTCCTGCTGCTGCTCCCTGGCAGCAAAGCTCAAACATATCCTTAAGTAGTTCCAGATTTTTCCAGATTCTGGTTAAAAAAACCCAATCCTTTTGCCTTCAGTCCTGGCAGTGGTGTTGCTCTTCATCTCTCTATGTATATGAGCTGCAAGGATGACAGCTCTGTAATTTTCTTATAAAGCAAACACGCTCCATTTTACCCCTGACAGCAGGCGATCCAGGGCCAGTAAATGACTGGCAAATGCATTCTATATTAATCTCTTCCAGTATTTTGGCTTTACTTTTAATTTGCCTGGAGGCAGACATTTGAGATAACAGCTGTTATGGTGATATTATCAGCCATCTACATGTCAAGAGAATGCCAGGAAAATGCCTGTGGAGTAGACCTCTAGAGTTTTTGGTTTTGTTTTAACTGCTCTGGGGCAAATTCACTCCTTTGTCCAAGTTATGCTCAAAACATGAGAAGAAAATATAATGGAGCTGGTTTCTGCTCTCTGATTATGAAGAAACATCTTTTCCTGCTGACAGAGCACAAGTTCCCACCTTGCTCTTTGATGCTGCTCATATATAAGTGCACCCGAGCAATCCTTTCCCAGACTTCTTTCTGCTGGTAAGCAATGTCAGAGCACACCTACCACCAGGAAAAGTCCCTGTGACTCTCTGAAGGCAGATGTGATTTCTTTGCTGTTGTGTAACTATGGGGTGCCCCGATAAACCCTGTTAAAAGGGTTCTTTACCCTTCCATGGATGACACGGCTTAGCTTTTTGGGGTTCAGTTATAAAGCTTTCTGGGGAAGAAAGTTTCTTTGCACACTGAGGCTGAGGGCACAGTGTCAAGAGTCATCAGTGAGTAGGTACAGAGCTCTGTCTCACAAAGCTGAACCATCTACAAGAGGACCAAGTAGATTTATTGGTTCTTTAGAGAAGATGACAGCAGGAAGGTGTTGGCTTGAGAATCCTTACTTTGCATTCATCTGTTTTTCCAGAGAAACACAAGGTGGAAAATCAAAATGTAGCTTTGGAATCAAACTGGGATGTGCCCCTAATTTAGTGTATCAATGACAGACCAGTTTGTCCAGTTGGTTTAATGAAACCAAACTTCCTTTGTATGAGAGAAGCATATTCTTTATGCTTTGACCGAAAATAGTTCGTATCTGAGGATCTCAAACTACTTTACTGACATTAGGCCTGTGGGAAGATAGATAGTTACACCTATGAAATGATCATTATTCCAAAGGAGAAATGTAACTCTAGGCAGTTTTTATGTCTGCAGTCATATTTACTGTTTTTCTGTAATCTCCTACCATCTGTCAATAGTGCAGTAGCAGAGATTCTCTCTTCCATTCCCTTGACATTGCCGAAGCCTATTTTGCTAGAAACTAAGAGCTCAGTTCTTGTTTGCAACATATATGTCCTGACCAACCATGGGCAAGCTACCTAGACCACTGTGGTCTGTTTCCTCACTTGGAAAATGAGCCTACTTCCTAAAAAGAAGCGTTCAGATATTACAGAGATAGAGCTCATCAAGATACCTGTGCAGTAAAAGAAACAGGTGTGAAAGAGAAAGCTGACCTTGAAGGCAAGCCATGAACAGGGATCACAAAGGTTAACCATCCAACTGTTACCAAGTAAATCTTGTGGCTTGTTTCCCAAAGGAAGATTTTCCAGGTTTGACAAACCTGTTTCTAAGTATAGTCCATTTACAAAAACAAACAAGCACTTTTGCAAGCTTTGAAGACACAAAATTAATCCTTTTACCACTGCAACCCACATTTCCTTATCCCTGCTTTCAGTAGGGGTGTGAAACTCCTTTTCACCCATGATACTCAGGGGCAGCTGTTTAGATCAATGTTAAACGACTGCACAGGAGAATATCCTTCATATTTCCCAGATTTATACTGAGCTCAAAGGGAGTGTTAATAACGGAATTAAGAGCCTTTCTTTTTGGATCTTCCAAAGACAAGAAGAATATGCTGCCTGCTTAAACGTGGTGGAACCAAAAAAGGTAAGATGCATGATACAGTAATTTGCTAAGCACAGCTTTGCCTACATGCTTTCATCACTGCTGATGTGGTAACATGAAGGATTTGTTCAGTGTAGGTGAACTCCCTCTTCCAAATGTCTCCAGGCTTTTGAGCAATTTTAGTTTCTGGAGCTGAAGGGTGTCTGGCTCACAGTGAGTAAGCTTTGAGGGCTGGGAATGGGATTGTGTATTTTCTGCATCATTGTGGCAGTATTGTTGGGTTGGCTGAAAAATGCTTTTCGTTGTTTGATATCTAGGGAGGCTGAATCAACAATTAAAACTGAATTATCTGCCTTATTTAAACTGTGAAACTTTGTGTTTCTTGTGAAAATCTGGGTAGAGGTTTGGCCCATTGATAGCATTACTGTTTAGTTACCAAGACACAAGTCCTAACTAAAATGCATTCTAATTGAAGGCTTTATTTCTGCTTTTTATATAAACCCAGCAAATATGTTGCAATCAGTTCTGAGAAGCAATTTTTCATGGAGAAAAGTTTTTCTCAAAATATCATCTAACTCTGGGGCTAGGCAAAAAGAGAAACAGAAATGGCTTTCAGCTGTAAAGCACTAAAGTGAGATGAAAGCTGTCTCTTGCCACTGCTGAGATTTACATTATCATCTAGATACATGCTTCCAATAGGGCAGGGATGAACTTTCCTGCTACACATCAGACACTGACCATTGCTGAAAACAGAGGTTGGTCTTAAAAAATTAACATCTGATAAAAACAACACGTTCTTGGAGCTGAGGTGCTAGAAACAAAGGTAAGAAGAAGTTGAGCATTTCATTACTCTAAAGCTACTGGTTATTACTTACGGTTTCCTTTGGACGCTTTCTGTTTGATATTATAGTATCAAATACCCGCATAGCAATCTTCCACTAAGATGTGGTTCATTAGGAAATAAACAGTGCCTTTCTCTGGACTTCTCGCCTGGAATTTAGAAAAGGGGCTATGCAAAGCTGCAGTGAGGAAAAATAAAAGAGACAAACAAGGAAATGTCAATTAAGATTAATAAGATAATACCTGGTGTGACTGGCTTGGCAGTCATGCGTTTCCTTTAGCATTTTCTGTGTAATTCATTTCTCTGAGATGAATACAGTGAAGTTAAGGGGGGGGACGCTCAAGTGATGAAATTTTCATGGAAATGGTGTCTTTCATGCTTTTGGACGCTTTTTTTCAGTTAACAGTAACTTATTCTTTGTTAGCCCTTACAACAGACAAGTATTCCACACCTACTAAATGGGACATGACTTCAAATATCCAAGAGAGTTCCTGTTGGCTACATATATGTAGTCTCTGTTGGTGGCACCTGAGGTCTTCCCGGGGTCTTTGGGCTGAAAGGAAGGAAGCAGAGCCTCATGGAGAGGGGAAAGGAATGTGGGAATGACTATAGCTGCTTGGAGAGGAAAGGTCCCTTCTCCAGAAAGTGATGATGAATTTCAAACACAATCAGCCTCGGACAAAATATGGAAACAGTCTGGGAGAAGAAACCAAAACAAGGTGTCGCCTGCACCTCCTTTCCCAGACAGCGTCCCTCATCACCCATGATTACTTTTCCCTTTGGACTCTATTCATTTCTTTCAGCACAATGGCACAGTTCATGAGGGAGCTGGGAAAAATCCTCGCCTAGCCCACAGCCTGGTACGAGACATGGGTTTGAAACCCTGAGGCAAGGAAGCCAGGGATCCAGGGCTCCCAAGTCCCTGTGTTGGCTCACATGGGGCTCTTACATGCAAAAGGCAACACTGAATGTCACCATTTTTTCCGTTGAAAAAGCTGCCTGCCAGAATGGCGGGCTGGGAGCCTTGTGGGATGCACAAAGGCAGATGGAGGTGAAGCCTGATGTCGTAAGACAAATGTGATGGGAATTCGGGTGTCCAAATTCCCCACATGAAAAGAGGAACTTCCCTTTACTCTCCTATCTGATCGACGCACACACTGTTTTCAGGGAGGGAGTGGGAAAAATATATTTTAATGGTTAAGCAGCCAGATGCCACTTTTCTGCATGCTTTGAATTAAAATGAGATGCTTTGTCTGCTCCAAACTGTGCTAAGTGATGTGGCAGGTATGGTGACAATAAACTATTTTAGCTCCTTTTTTCCCTTTCATTATTTGATATTTAAACTGTGGCAATTTTGCTCTGTTAGGTACCACTGCACAGAGGGGTACAACTACAAATACAGAAATAAAGCTGTGAGGGTCCAGGGGAGTGGAAGGGAGATACATAGAGGTTGACAGCATTAACTAAGAAATCTCACTGTTAAGATGGTAGCCAGAGGAGATATTGGGAAAGTGAAATAAAGGGCTTACCACCCAATTAAGTCATGGAGCCAGACAAAGAATCACGGAATCATAGAATGGTTGGGGTTGGAAGGGACATTAAGATTATCCAGTTCCAACCCCCTGCCATGGGCAGGGACACCTCACACTACAGTATGTCACCTAAGACTCCGTCCAACCTGGCCTTGAACACTGCCAGGGATATAGCTTTGTTCTGGGAACCTGAATAAGGAACTGGGAGACAGATGCAGACTATTGCTACCCTAGAGAGACCACCAGCCTTCCTCAAGGAACACTAGAGCACTTTAGAGAACTTTAACATGGACCTTCATGCCAAAGATTGAGAGCCTTCCTGTAAGGCAGGCTGACACCTCAGGTTTTTGTCTTAGACACCACTTCATAGAATCATGGAATCATAGAATAGTTAGGGTTGGAAAGGACCTTAAGATCATCCAGTTCCAACCCCCCTGCCATGGGCAGGGACACC